>WBMV01008857.1:46701-82743 GCA_013396655.1 Campylorhamphus procurvoides | reverse complement strand
TTTTTTTGTTTGGTTGGTTTGGTTTGGTTTTTCTTTTTTTTCTTTTTTTTTACTTTCACGGGATTTGGTGAAGAAAACAATGCCCAGTCTGCTTGATCTCTCAAGTGAAGCTATGATGTACCAGAGATAACCAAAGATACAATAATCTTTTCACCAAAACTAGAGGATTTTATGACAGACTTGATGACAATAGACCTACTAATGAGAAATAATGAAGGGCCATACAAGTCAACAAGGCAGAGACCCTACATGTGGTGTTCAAACCAGAGCTGACACAAGAGTGTCGCTGAGCTCAGGGTCCAGGGAACCAAGGTTATTATTAGTGCTTTAGAGGGTTTAGGGTGGGGTTTGGTTAGGGTAAGAATTAAATACATGATTTTTAAATTAACTGGTCTGGTGAAATTCACATGAGGTAGAGAGGTCATTCAGCTGCAGAGCTGCTAAGAGCTCTGTCATGAAGAAAAGGCCTGATGGAAAGAAAGGGGCTCCCAAAAGCTGGGGAAAAAAAGAAACAATATTTTAGCAGAGATGAGAAGGGAAAAAGGAGTAAAAAAAAATTCACTCAGTTAGTTTCATTCTAGTTACTAAAAAATACAAGGACAAACAAACAGCTGTCCCCAAGATAAGTAGGCAATAAATTACAGGCAACATGGAATTGTTGAGAACAAATCACATGAAACCACTCCAGTTTTCTTTGTGACAATTGTGGGTGGAGAGAAGCTGGAAATGTCATTTATATTGATTTACACAAACCCTTACTAGGGTTTCTCAGAAGTTAATCAAAGAAACATTTTCTAAATGGATCAACAATGAAATGGGTACTAAACTGGTAGAAACCAGACAAGGTACATCTCAGTTTTTCAATGCAAGGAAAAATCAAGCAGGAGTCCTGGCCAATATGCCCTCAATGGGAACTGATTTGATGTTTTCATGAGTTATTTGGCCAGCAGGATATAAAACAGTATTATTATTATTAAATAACCACTGACTGGGAGGAGTATTGGCCCTAAGGAATTCCAATAGATAAGGGTAACTGAGTGCACAAAGAAGGGAAAAAGAGCTTCTCAGTTACCCTTACTGAGGAAAGGAAGACCAGCTGAACATGGCAATTGCCTTCAAACATGTGAAATGTAAGTGTAAAGCAGGAGGGTTGTCTGTCCTCTAGAACATGGATTCAGAGCCCTGAATTTCAGCTCAGTCAATGGTGTCTATGGCTTTAGGGGGGCTAAGCCAGAGGAGCATCTGTGGGCAATTGGTACTGCCTGTGGCCAGCACAACACTCATCTCCCTCTTAGCTCTGTATTTTCTTACTTTAGTTGCAATGGAATAATTATGTGAGCTATTAAAAAAAAAACAAAAAACAACATCAAACAAACAAAAAATAAACAAAAGCAAAAAAAAAAACCCACAAGGTTAAATTTGAGGTCAGTATGTAGAAACTGTACAGACATTTGTCTTGGACTATCACCATGTGGAGGCTGACTAGTAAAACAAGCAGGGAACATTTTTAAATTTTATTTCAAATTTTAATGCAAGACCAAGCTTTTGCAATTAATCATGAAAACACTTGAGATTGACTATTTCAATTACAAAACTATTTTGAAAAAATAATAATTAAAAAATGACATTCTGGATGGCAAACTGGCCCGAACTTTACATCTCAGTAATTTTAAAAAGTTTTACAAAGGAATTTTCATATCCCACCAATTTTAACTTTCACGGTGAGAGGATTTTTAATCTTTTTAATCAAGACATTGTGAGAGACTGAGCTGGAAAAAAACTCTATTCTCATTTGTTTTTTTCATTTTCTTCAAAAGCTCATGACTCCAGTTCTCTTGTTAAACAAATGTTTTAACCTCATAATTTTATTAACTGGACAAAACACTCTACTGGGCAAAAATAGTATATCAAAACTCTGCTGGATGCTGTTACAAGACACCTCCAAATTTTTAATGCAAACTGTAAAATATGTGGAGTTCACAGCTTTTCAATACTCTACAAATTGGTCTGATCAAGATTTTGCAAGGAGTTGTTTAGCTTTCATTTGTCAGTGGAACAGGTTTTAAGAAAATTTTTACCCTGGGAACGTTTGAGAATTAGATATTTTTTATGTCAGTGAGTAAACAAATAAAATCCTTCTAAAAAGAGAGAAATGGGAACCACAACCACCATAATCTATGGGGCTAAGGAGAATTATCATCTTTGTTCATTTCTTAAGGAACAAAACTAAAACAGGCCAAAATATACAAAGAACAGTTGGAAGGGGGTGGAGGAAAGACCATTTTCAGTATACCAGGCATTAGAGAAGGTCCTGGCATATCGAACAGGATAATGCTGGTTGAATACCAAGTATTAAATTCATATTGTAAAAATCCTAACTTTTTCCCACACAGGCTGCCCCTCTTGCTGGAAATAGACACTATTTCCTTGTAGATGGGATAAGCTCACATATGTCTCCAGATTCAGTTAGCAACTGGGACAAGGTAAGTACCCAAAGAGCCCTCCCAGAAACCTGGAATTTTCTGCTCAGCAAATATGAAGGATGAGAAATTGCTTTTTTTTGGTGCAGCAAACCTTCCTTTTCCTTGCTGAACTTGTAGATGCCTTTCTCTAGCCATGATATGTCCAAAGGAGGCAAAAGAAGCATCCGATAGGCAAGAGACCTCCACAGCAAATTTAATAGCAAGCCTGAAGAAGAGATTTTTCCTCTCTCTTTCTCAAAAAAACTTCAAATAGTAGTGTTTTCATCCCACTGTAGAAAAGAAATATGCTGAAACGTTTAAAAATAAAAGGATTGCGGGACAGAAAAAGAGTTTCCTTCCAAGTTTCAATTTTGAGGCCATTAAGACAAGCCATTCTGACCTCACTGTTTAAATTTCATATTTCCTTGGGCAGCCTCTGGTCTTTTGGGTGGGAATTACTTACCCTGTGAAAGCAATGAACTGCAAAGCCTCCCCCAAGAAGTGGAAAATGGCAGTATCACGTTGGGAACCTGACTTTGAATCACTGCATACAAGAAATTCTTCAAAACCACTCCTTTCTTGCAGTCTAAGCCCATGGTGAATACTGTCTTCCCTGTGGTCACCGTGTCGGAGTTTACCTTACACAGCTTTACTTGGGGTTCTTTTATATGTAGAGGGAATTCTTAAAGAAATGTAATTATTGCGATGAAAGTCACAAGTCTTGTGCTGGGAATCCAAGCATCATTTCAAGATTTCAGCTGTGTAACAGTTTTCACCATGCTTTTCTGAGAATAAAAAACTTTACTAGAGAATGGAAGTTGTCCTAGAGCAAAGTAAAGTAAGTCATATTTGTATTGTGCGAAGTGTTTTGTGATGTGACAAAATATATATGTACACTTTTCTTTAAAGGAGAGAATAAAACTCTTTTAGTTCATTTTTTAAAGTTTAGATTAAGTGCCAAGGTTTGATTGAAGGGAGAGATTAATTTGAACACCTGAACCAACAACGGATATTTCAGAATCCATCCATACATATTGCATGGCTTTTATTTGAAAGTTCAGAAAATAATGGGGGTAAGAATTTAAGTAGCATGTTAAATCTTAAGCCAGTCTTTCCACTCAATATATTTGTTAAAATAATGTGCTGAAGCAGCAGGAATTTATTATTGAGCTTTTTCACACAAGACACACCTTGAATTTTTCCATTTTAAATCTTTTAACAGATGCATAAAGTGGTAAAGTGCTTTATAGAAAAAGCTTCATATATGATGTGGGTTCAAACAGCACCATAATGAAGATATGAAATATCACCTCTTGACCCATATCTAAATTAGTTTCAGATTTTTAAGCTAATATATTTAGGTGGTTTTGACATCAACAATCCTAAAAAGCAAAATCTGCAACAGACATTACAGTATGGAGAAAAGTCTGTTATCATTAGCATATATTTGGAGTAAGTTTCTAGTTTGATTCTTTTTAAATAGCTGGATTAAGTATGACTTTTATAAATTCAAAACACTGGCATACTATGGATTTGGCGTACACCACTGTGCACTGACATCCCACTGTACCTGACCTTGGATTTACTGACAGACCAAGTGGTGTCTGAGACACAGAAATCAGCTTTACTCTGTCACAGGAAGCAACAAAAAATGCCTATTTTGTCTGGGCAAATGAAGTCAGATGGTATTATTAATACCTTACCAGGGCATTCAGTGCCTTTGATTCCAGAAATATGGGTACAAAGAGCCAGAACAAATGTAGAGGAATCAGACACTTATGGTGCAAATACACGTGTTCAGTAGGGGGGCACCAGGCAGCACTGGCATGGCTTGCAGGTTTGGCTATCACCAGTGGCAAAATGCAGCTGACACAGGAGCTGCAGAAATGGGGTAAGTCAGATCTCTCCTTTTTCCTGTTTGCTGCAGCACAAACTTCATCTTCTAGGTCATGGGCCCCTTGCCTGTCACCTTGTCTACAGAGATGAACCTTTCTTGATGTCCATACACATCAGCTTTGACTTAATATAACGTTGTGTTACACTAGGAAACAGCCAGGCTGGATTACACTAAAATTCAGTAATATGTTTTCTTTATTTTCCAATGTAAGAATTACTTTTCTGCTTACTTATTTATAACGCTGCCTTTCCTCTAGAAGCATGCTATCATTCATTCTTGGACAAAACACATATAAAACATGTCACTAACTCATCACCTACATAGATCAGCTTCCAGGATCAAATCTGCAAAAGGCAGACCTCTGTGAATCTTTTAAGATTCCAGCAATAAGGCCTGGCTTTTAAAGTATGTCTGATGGTTTTTTCAATTTTCATCTCATAAGTAAGGGGTATAAAAGAACATGCCAGCTGTTAGTAAGGATACTGAAATAGAAGTCATTGCACACTGAGATCAAACAGCTGTTGAACCAGTAAAGCCAGAAGTAACCCACAGTCTCATAGCCAGGTTTGCAGTATTCAGAGCCTGTCGTATTCACATTAGCTGGGCTGCATGTGGTAAGCCATGGTATTTCATCTGATTTCCTGCACAGCCTCTTGAGCAGTGAATGAGCTGCTGGCGAAAAACTGACATAAATAAATTAAACTTCTATAGTGTTTTGCATCATACTAAAAGAATTATTTTTATGGAAAGAATAAAAAGACACTTTTTATAAGGAAGTAAGCTACACAAGCAATGAAATATGTGAATTTCAGTCATTATGTCACTATTACAGTGGGCTTCTGAAAGTAAATCACGTGGTTTTTTGCTAGCAGGCAAAGTGTCTGTGGGCAGACTGGAAAGACTGCTGTCAGTTCAGGGCCCAGTCTGCCCTTTCTTTTAAGTCACTATTTGGAAAAGAGAAACTAAGTGTAAGAAATGCAGAACAATGCCTGCACTCAAAACCTTGCTCATTGCTGTGTTTTAGTCTTGCCAAAGAATCTGTTCTTGAGCAGCTAAAGTTTTGGTAAGGACTCCTGGCTCTAAGAGGTGTTTAGATGACTTGAACACGTTCTGGATTATTTTGCAACAAGAATAATTGGGCAGTGAGGTCATGTGAAAACATAACAAAATTGTTGCATTACTGCTGCTGAAAGTCCCCGACATGTAAAGTTTGTGGAAAGTTTCATTAATCACAAAACCCTAAGCAAGCATTAGAAACAGAAGATCTCTGCCACCAGGATTTGGTAGCACTGAGAGAGCAGACCAAGATTTCATAAACTGCTCAGTGAAGAATTGGACTCTCGTCAAGCATAGGAAGACATACTCTAGAATGCAGGTACATTCAAAACTACTGAAAACCAAAAAATGTGGTAAATGTTTATCTGTTTAAGCATCTTAGAAAACCATTCGTAGAAAAAAATGCGAGAGATCTTTGTTGAATCATTAGATAATATTGGAGCAGAAAACCTGTGTCTCTGTCTACAGCACATACTAAAACAATATGTAGGGAAAAATGGCACCTTTTTATTGCAATCACATTCAAATGGATGATTCATCTATGGAGGGGAAGCAGTAGATCTGCAAATACATGTTTTACTGTTGTTAAAATGAATGCACTGCCCCAGAGCATGGCACACAGGTTGAAAGTCCAACAGACCCTCTGCAAAGAACGTGGTGACTGAGCACAAACACTGAACAGAGGACCAAGACATCTAGAAGAAAGCACAGCTACTTGATTAAATCATCTTGCCAGATTTAATGTCTAAAATATTATTATTTTCTGGCAGAGCAAATACAGCTAAATAAGTAGATTTTTATAACCAGGTTGTGCTAACTCCTGTTCCAGGTCGGCTTTCAGCCACTGTGCAAGACACTTGGGAATCAGCAATGGATTCCCTCACATCATCCCCAGTGAACTGCTTCTCCTTTCTCAGAAGCTGCACAAATTTGGTCCTTTTTAAAAACTACTCCCAAGCTATAAGACCATATCCTAGTTGCAAAAAAACATGAGTTGCTGCTTAGGAATGTAAATCACTTTGCATCCTGGTCTTTGAGAATCTTAAGTCAGCCCGTGGAGTCAGAGAATGATCCTCCTTGTTTTGTCCCGTCTTGGGGGTCGTGGGGTGGGTGACCTCACCCCCACGAGCAGAAAGCTCCCAGCCAAAGGAGCAGGAAGGAAACCAGGGCAAGTCATTTTGAGCTGAATGTCTTTCATTTACCACTGTGAGGGCATGACCTACACCGGGCTGCAATGGGGAGAATGTGGATGGCAAGACAGCTGATAGAGCACTTCGGTGCCTTTCAAAAGAGAGCATTTAAGGGCTCTTTCAAGGGATTTTTTAGCTCCTTTATCTCGTATACACAGGCACCATATATGCAAAGGCCTGGCTTGCTGGAAACTCCTGGATTAGCCAGCAACATTGCACAAGAGAGGCAAGCAGAGCCTATCCTGAAACGGTTTTAAAGGTTTCATCAAAGTTTTTAACCTACCAGTGCAAATAGATTATTACAGCCCTATAACAAATAGCACATCACAGAGGTTGGGTAGCAACCACTGTGACACACAGCTGGAAAAGATGGGATTGCCCTGAATCCACAGTAATACCTATCAGCCCCTACGGATCAGCAAGTGCTGCCTCAGGAGCGCTCTGGGTAGCCAGATTTATTCTCATCACCTTGTAAGCAGCACTAGGGAAGATCCCAAGGAGTTTGGGTTCCCTGAGAGTACCACTAGAAATGAGAAGATGAATTAAGAGCACTTGCTGACAAGGTGATTCACAAACACTTGGCTACTTTTCTCCCAAGCACAACCTTCTCTGTTCTTCTGGAGACAGAAACCTCTAATTCCATTCAGTTCTGGCCTGCATCTAGAAGCAGAATCTTTGTTGGGGTGTGAGGGGCAGATACAAAAGCAAATCAGGGAGTACTTCCTAATCTTCTCACCCTGGCACAGACTTGTCCCCTGTTACTATGAGGTCTTTAAAGTAAAATCTCTAATGGGACAGCATATTTAGGAACAACTCGGTATTTCACGAAGTTGTTGACCATCCCTTAATGTTCAAGTGGCTAAACCAAAGTTTTAAAGTTCATAATCAGCAAAAATGATATTGAGTTAAATAATTCTCACTGGACTAGTTGAAGTAAAACATAAGTAAACAATGGAGTTACCAATAGTTACAGCAAAACAAAATTCACATTCACATTTTCCCTTTCATACATTTGAGGACTGCCAAAGAACTTGTTTTTAAGCAGATAGCTTAGTGGTTCTAACAAAACCAGTAAAACATATGTTGAGTTATGCAGATGAACAAAGGGAAACAATCGAAAAATTAATTGTAAAATATTTGATTATGTAGAACTGCACTGTTCATATCTTGGCAGTATCTACCAGCCAGCAATATCAGTGTCTTCAATAATGGCAGCAAATAGTAGTCAGTTGCTTACAGACCAAAATTTGAATCAAGTGTTTATGAATGAACTGAAGTAGATTAATCATAAAGTCAACTGTCATTACTACTAACATAGTTAATTCCAAATGTAAATGTGATTGTGAAATTTTGCCAAAGGTCTACAAGGAATTTCAAGTTCAATTCCACTAGAGAAAATAAGATGCAATTTCATATTCAGATCTCCTAGACTAAAGAAAAAAACTGAAATGAACAAATAGGTACTATGATCATTGCTTCAAATCTCAATATATATATAAATACCACATTTAATAACTAAAAATAGCTTATAGGGCTGCTTCAAGGAAGTCCTGTTATAAGGCTAACACTAGGAATAGAAAGATAATGTCAAGTAACAACTACTGTTCAAGGCTATGGAGTACTCCTCTTCACCACTGTAATTTCATCCAAAGAGATCAGTACAATAACATTACAAAATGAGAAAGAGATAGTGTTGCTCACACTGGATTTGCTGTACACACACACTGGTTCTGTTGGACGAAAGGATAAGATCTTAATTATTTATGTATTCTGAACAGCTTGAGGGTTTTTCCCATCAAGAGCACATATGTGCTTCTCTTGAAACTCAGGGGACTTCTTGTGGAATCTGAAGCAAGAAGTGCTGATTTATTTGATTTCTCTGACACTGAGCTGGTTGGGTGGACTCTATTCACAGACCAGTTCACCGAGCGGTCCATGGGGGGCTGGTCATAAGAAGATTAGAGACGGTCTTAGAGAAGCAGAGGTTCCTGGTCACTATGAGCTTTGGAGAAGTTAATATTTTCCAGAATTTCTGACACTTTAAAAGACTCTTTGGAGAACATAATCTTTAGCTGGGGAGTTCATTCCCTGGTCCACATCCTGACTGAGAAGAGACTTTGGTGTGAGTGGATGTCCAACTGCTCAAGCCAAGCTCAAGCTTTTACCATTTTTCTGATTACAACTTTTTTTTTTTGAAATCTGAAGTTTAACAGAATGGATCACAAGAGAGAACCTACCGTTGCAGCTGCTGCCCAGAAGCAGACTTCTTCTCCTTACACTTGAGTTCTTATGTCCTCCCTTCAAACACAGGAAGACTGTACACCTCTTTTGCTAAACAAGCCTCATGCTAATTTTTAAGTATCATAACAATAAATATTATACCTTAAATAGACTGAAAATTCTGTGTTAAAAGTCTAAGAGCCTAGAAAATTTTGAATATAGGGTGCAAATCAGTATGTTTTTTCCCTAGAAGCACCTCCTGAGTTTATTTCTTTCAAGGCAGAAAATACATATTCTGATATAATTTTTCTGAATTATCAGCTGAACAGGAACACTCAAGCAACAGAAATATCAGACAGAAACAATAGTTAAAAAAAAGTTAACTGTGCACTCATTTGGAATTTCAAACCTTCTGTGAAGAAATAACTGCAATTTGCATTGTTTTAGAGAAATTTCTCACTTACAGAAAGTTTCTGTTTCTGAGTGATAAGAATCTCTTGGTGTATGTATGGTTAATTAAATTCTGGTTATTTTTTTAGGTACTCTCCCATACATTCACCTCTTTTAAGTTCTCAGGAAACTTTGCAAACTGAACATGTCACTAAACTTACTGATTTCTAAGTAAGGAAATATTCTCAAATGTTAAGTTTCAGTATTTCAGCAATAACAATAAATTTCTGATTGCAGCCTTCCTAAGAGAGTCATAAATATTTTTGTCAGCGTGCAGCTCTGTTACCATTTGTAACACAATGCGACATTCATGGTAGCGTCAAAAGTCCAAATCATAATATCTTGCCAGGAAGCTTTAAAGCAGATCTTGGACTGCACTAAGGTATCTGTTTGGTGTCAAACAAACATAACATCAGTATTTTCCCTGTTGACAATTATTTTCTGACCTGATTTTCTGGATGACACAACAGAAGTTACAACTTACAGAACATACTTATAGTATTAGAAGAGAAAGCAGAAACAAATGCAAGTGTTGTTTAGTTGTTTGTTTAGATGATTCTGTGGCTAAAGCAAGAAAGGACATGCCTGCACCACAAGGAACAGACTGGTGGGAAGAGGATGCGGCCACAACACTGAAGTTTTACTGTAATATTAATTCCTGGTGCTCTCTGAATGTCCACATAGCTATGAGTAAAAAGCAGGATGTAATTTTGGCAGAAATTCTTTGTACATTTTTTCATTTAAAATTAAACAAAAACATGCTGAGAACATTTATGCATGTGATGCTACAGCATTGTTCATGAGCTGGCTTCTACATGCAATATCAGGTTCCTCCATAAACACAGAGCCCTCTTCTTCATATATAACCCCAAAATATTGAAAGGTTGATATATTAAGCAATTCCCATCAGTTGTAAATTGCTGTGTGAAATATGCCATAAAACTTACTGAGTCATAGGTACCACTCCTCCTTCTCAAATCAAATACAAGTTAGCCCTGAACTTGAGTTTAAATGTTTGATTTTGGATTTATTTGCATCTATCCTAGTTGCAATTTTCTATGTAAGGAATTTCAAATGAATCAGTAAAGCATGTAGTGAAAGAAGATCATAAATGTACAATCAAGTGTGAAAACTAATAATGAATAATAATTTTAATGAAAATCTTACTTCTCTATAATTTTTTTCTCAGAGCACAAACTGGAATTAATCATCTTTGCCAAAATTAAGTAATGAAACTTCTTAGAGGAGCCTTCAGTGAAAGGATATCCAAGCAGAAAAGTTGAGTATATTTGTGGCTCTCTAACCATATGGGAAGCTGTCACATAAAGTTTTATGACCCCTTTTTGAGACATTATAGTAAGTCTTTGTTAAGTGTATTGGAGCTAATATAAACTCTTGAAAGTATTTTCTAAGTACCATGAACATCAGTGCCCTCCACGGGAGCCTAAGCTTTGTAGAAATACAGCAGATACTTTCCCCTTATACATAAAAAGGGCTCTTTCTTCACACGTAAATGGGGCCCTTTTGAGCACTGTGTATAATTTTTAAAGCATCTTAATATGGGTGAATTTTCACTTTGTGGAAAAACTGATTTCCATGTTTTGAAGGAAAAATGTAGAAGTTCGTCAAATTTATAAAGTTGGCTACCTAGTGAAGTTTCTCCCCTTTTGGTAGAATAGGAATTCATACAGCTCTTGCAGATTCCCTCTCTCAAGTTTGTTTGTTATCTCCTCCTAAATGAAGTCTTTGAAAAGATGTGAAATAGATTAATATCATCCTTCTCAGTTTGTGATCATTCAGAAGTTCAGGAATTCATTTTTTGCCAATGTTAAAAACATGCCACAAAAAGATTGTGGCTATTTAAAAACCTTCTACACTTCATTTCTATGTTCTTCCCCAGCTGACCTTCTCCAGGGCATGGCTAGATACAGCCAAATCGGCCAAGGGCAAGAAAAAGATCCTTTAATTAGCCATTGCCCTCTGCAAATGGGGTTGCCAAAGTGATGAACTTACTCGGCATCCACCAGTAAAATCTTTTGATAAGAAATCAAGCCATAACCACATACCAGGCTCTGTCTTCCCTTCTCTGAGTTTGTAGCTCCAACCACATCTCTCCTCAGAGGGTCAGCAGCTTCCAAGAGTGCTATCCTGGCAGGGTCAACTCTGAGTCACCCTACAGAGGGCAGGGCCCTGGGATAGTCTTAGTATTGGGTACAGGGAATAATAATAGACAAGGAGAGAAGTTCACACTGGCCATGTCTGTGCTAGTGAGTGAAGGAGCTGGCACTGACGACCCAACTTGTCCAAGTTACACCACTCAGGATGTCTCTAGCTCTGGTCTGGTCCCAGGGACCAAATGCCCACTTGTGCCTGCAGCTCACTTGAGGCTCTTCCATCTTAGTATCACCAAATAAACAGTCTGGTTCATACACCCTAAGGCTGCTCCATGTTGCAAACCAAAGCACAGTAAGTGTGAACAAACAGGACACTGTCTTCAAAAGCAGTCTGCTGACCCACACATCATGCCTAAAGATCAGACTCAACCTCTCCCAACAAGTACATCCACTGTCCTCCTGAGGCAGCCATTCCTGGAAGGCTCTCTTGCCTTCTAGTCTTTGTCCTAATCCACACAAGTACCAGCAATGTAGCAGGGGGAGACTGACTGACCCCAAGGCACCTCATTAAGTTTTCTGTTCTTCATGGACCTTGTTTCTCTCATCCCACTGTAAAATCAAAGCCCAAGGTCTAGATATGCAGAAAAAATATTTCCAATCCATTGTTCTTCATGCACCAGGGAGAGGTTGGAAACAGTATCAGACAGGCAGTTTATTGACTGTGTATTGGTTTATCCCTTTCATCTAGTTTAGCATTTCCTGAAGCAGCACTTCTTTTTGTGAAGCCAGCATCTTCCAGCAAGCAACAGATGATCTCAGTATATCTCTTTTGGGGTTCTCTCTTTAAAATATTAATTCATGGCAATTACTTACATAACTTTCACACTTCTGCCTTTCATTTTATTCATTGCACTAGGTGTTGGTATTGCAAACTCTTGGTGACCACTATCCACAGGCACAGTGGGAGGAAAGCAAGACCTTGAGATGCCACAGCAGGTCCAGGGAGGAAAGAAAGGTCACAAACTGCAACATTACACAGTTAGACTTTTTGTATAATCCACAGTGCCCCATACACATCATCCTTCAAAAGAGACTGACTTTCTAGGGAGAAGGTAAACAAAGGTATGGTCTTTAAGGGAAAATAATTTGCTTCACAAACATTTTGAAGCCTTAAAAGAAGACCCTCCTACAGCCTTTGGGCAGCAAAACAACCCAAATGCATTTCACTGTGAGTAAACAAAACCACAAACCTAAATATTCAAAATATATTTTAAGAGTGTAAAACAAACTTTTGCCAACAATCCAGAGTCTGTTTCCATGACAGTCTTGGGCTGCTGTTATTTTAAAGAGAAAATTTTCAGAATGCACAGTGATATAAGTCAAACACTGCAATAAACTTTGCTTTAATTAGGAATTCTGAGACTCTCCAGCCTGAAAGGGAAAAAAAGTCTCAATGTTTCAATAGAGGAGAGTAGCAGAGGAAGAGGTCCTGACCCAGGGAATTTGCTCTTTTTTAGCATGGAATGTGTGAACAATATGACTAACCCTCCTTTCCTTCTGAAATACCTCTGTGACTTGAATGGAAAAGCCCTTTTTTCCTCAATGGACAGTCTTGATATCATTTCCTTACATGTGATCTTTGATGTCTCTGTGTAATTCCTAGAAGTCTCCCAGAAAGCTGCCAGCAGTATGCTTCTCCTTTAGGACTTATTCATCTCCAGGTGCAGCACATCTGCCTTAACCATCCAGCCTGAAAACTTTTAAGTCCTTTTCCTGTACTCACACCTCTTTTCCCTGGTTTCTTCCTTTTGCAGCCACAAGTGCCATACAGCCTGTCCAGAGCTGCACTGGTGTACCCAAAGAGACTGACCCTCTACAGATGACAGGAAAAAGTTCCACAGTGAAAACAGGGGAAAACTTTAATTCTCTTAAAGTGGGAAATGTAAGGTTCCCTATGACTCATACTGTTTCTCTGGCATCAAGTTCAGTTGTACAAACTCCCCTGGAACGAATGACTGAAGTGTTGGCAAGAGCAATCTCTGCACCCACTGGACATTTAGCAGTGGAGCTAATAGCCAGTATCCTTTCATATTCCCATTCCTTTCCCAACCTGTTCATCTCTAGTGTTAGCCTGAGACACATTTTCTTCTTTCCTCCCAAGGAAATTGAGGGTGGCAGTAATTACCTTCATACAAATATTCAGGTCCAAAATGAGGAAAATTACAACAGAAAAGCCCATTCCACCATGCATTCCTGTTGGAACTTAAAACAATTACTTAGAAATATTACTAATGCTGTTTTTCAATCTGTTGTTTCTACTGTACATGCTGAGCAGTAGAAATACAAAAAAAAATGAATGCTCCACTTTCCTTCTCCACAGGTCCTTGTCCACTGCTTTTGGATTAGGTCAACATCTCTTCAGCAGGCTCAATTAATCCTGGTTGATTCCAGTCTGTCCACGTTCCTCCACTGTCCCACAGCAAGGTTTTCTTGGCTACTGTACAAAAAACTGTGAAATACACGTTTACACAATACATGCAGAAAAACCCTCCCAAAAAACCCACAGGATGCCTCACTGAAAGGTTTTACTGATGACTTTCCCACAAAAACATTCTGTCCAGCCATTCTGCATCCTGTGGGTCCATCCATGGGCTCTGAGACCTCCATAGTCAGTTCTGGAATTTTAGTGCCCATGCCCTACCATGCTTGAGTCTTTCCTCATTACAGCTCCATCCCTTGCGGTGCTGATCACCTCATCACCAGCAAACACACAGCTCTTACACCCTACAGTCCCTAGGACAACCAGAACACATTCATAGCCACTTTTCCTCCACACTCTTCCTTTTAGCTCTTTGGTGATGATTAAGGAGGTGAAGAGAAAGGTATCTCAGTGAGGGTGACTGGAACATTTGTTTTGTTGAGGATTTTTTTTAACATTAGGATCAGTACTAGTGGCAACTGGAAAAGCACTGAGAGGCAAAATGTCATTTAAGCAAACAATAAATGGCTTTTCTAAAGGAAAAAGGACATAGCATTTCAAGAAACTGACAGAATGGTACAGCATAAATGTAAGTTAAACATCATCTGTGGGTTCTTTCTCAGGCTGGTCATAATTGAAAGCACTAAACATTTGGGCAATACCAAAAAACAACTTCATAATACTTTGTTGCCACATATTCACAATGGAGTAATCTCTGTACAGGCTAATTGAACAAAGAGAGACCTTTCCTTTCTTCCAAGTCAGTATGAAAAAAAGAGAAGAAAATCATAATGAAAAGATTTATAACTAATAAAGTCTACCAGGCACGTTTATCTTTTTCTTCTCTGAGGGACGTCATAGTGATTTTATGATGCTGCTAAGGACAACCTTTGGCTTGGATTGGTTTTGAAACAGAAATTCTTTGCATATCATAGACATTAACTAGCCTAGCTAAGAATTGCTCACTGTTAACCCTGACCTACATGGACTGGAAACACTTGCCCCTTGATACTAAGAGCTTTTTCATTCAATAACAAAAAAAAAGCTATTTTTCACCCTGAACCACACTTTAAAAAAAAAACCAACACAAACATATTTTCCAAACCAGCCTAAATTCAAAAGAGAACATTTACCCTAAAAGTAATTTGTTTAAACTGACACAGCATCACTTCTCATATTATATTTGGATCCATTTCAGCAATTGTTAGAGAAAAACAGCAAGCCTTGGAGCTCAGAGTGCTTAAGGGCTGCTGTGGCAGGTTTGCGCCACCCCATTGCTGTGCTTGGAGAGTGTTGTGTCATCAGTGTGAGGTACAGCTGCGACACTGGAGAGCTGAGCACGCTGAACTGGGTTTGGCTACAGTCCTTGCTGCCTCCACCACGGCACAGATGTGCACCCTTTTCCCCTTGTAGTAAATGCCTGAGCCACTGCCAGCAGCAGGCAGTTCCCCTCTTCAAGGGGAAACATTCAGTGTCTCACTGGTCCAGTTAAGAGAATGAGCAAGGAGTCCAGGGTGTAAGTATCTCCATGTAAGAGATTATCACCACAAGAAACTGGTTTGCAGAAACAGACATTTCAAACAGCAATGTTAAGCAGCGAGTCAAGGTGCAGGATGAGGAAAGAGCTGCTACTTGCATCATTACAAAAATTGCTTATTCACATCCTAGTGCAAAACTGCCTGTACCACATCTCTCGGGTATTTTTAAATGAACAATTTTTTCCCCTCCGCCAATTGACAGTGATAAAAGTTTCCTATGATTTAAGTATGTAATAAGAGCATGACACACAGGGTTTCTGGTAAGAAGCTGTGTTTTGGTTTCCAGCTCAAACCACAGGATCTCATTCTGGGCTAAGGACGTCACTGCATGGCAGGTGTCACCAACAGGGGTTAGTGGGACAGGAGGCTGTGGGGTCACTCCTGCTGGAGCTGCAATCGTGGGCAGGGATATCGAAACCCTGCAGGATGGTCTGATGAACCAAGGATTTGAGCTGGTATATAGTCAAGATCAAGAAAAGATTTTAGCCTAGATTAGAGTATTTTATTACTAGTATTTTTTAAGCCTGTACAGGAGAGTTTCTTGTACTTCCATTAAGAACTGTTGAGAGGGTGGACAGGCAAGGGAAAGCAAGACAGGCTGCCAGGATCTGCAGAGGCATTGAGGGGAATGTTTCTGAGACAGAAGGGAAATTAATTGTGTTAAGAGGGAAGAGTGAGGATGAAAGACAGAGGGAGTTGGTGAGGGGGACCTGCTCACATGTGCAACAAGAGGAGACACAAGGAGCGTGTGAGAACACTGCCTGCTCTTTGGATTTCACACCACAGCTTACACAGCTCCCTCCACAGATGAGGTAGCCACAACAAACAAAACATGAGGAGTACACCCCACTGCAGAAATATTTTAGCATCTCCAACTGAGATGAACTGCTTGCTCTGGTTTTTTTTTTCTTTCAATTTGACATTGTTTGCTGCCCCCGAACTGGTCATGAACTTGCACAAACTTTGCCTGGAAACCATAGGGAAAAGCAACAGAGTCTAGGCAAGGGGATGGCACAGCTGCAAAGGTTCTTCCCCAAGCTCCCTGAACAGAGCCATGCTCCTCCAGATGCACTGCCCACAGTCAAACTTACCTGTAACTGATGAGTTTGGGCTTGTTCACAGCAGGTTTGGGGACACACGGAAGAAAGGATAGTCCAGTCTGTTGACCTTAAGAAAATCTTTCAATAGGTGAATGTGGTGGATTAATCCTGGCTGGTCACTGGGTGCCCACCAAAGTCACTCTGTCTTTCCCCTCCTTAGCTGGTCAGGGAGAGAATATACAAAGAAAGGCCTGTGGGTTGAGATAAGGACAGGGCAAGATCACTCATCAATTACTGTCACAGGTAAAACAGACTTGACTCACAGAGATTAGTTCAATTTATTACCACCCAAATCAAAGGAGGGTAATGAGGAATAAAACCAAGTCTTTCTCTCACCCTTCCCTTCTTCCTGGACTTAACCTGACTCCCAGTTTTGCTACCTCCTCCTCCCCAGTGGTGCAGGGCCCAGAGAATGGGGGCTGTGGTCGGTTCATCACATGTTGTCTCTGCCATTCCTTCCTCCTCATGGGGAGGATTTCTCACACTCTATCCCTGCTCCAGTGTCACAAACGTGCTGCCACTGTCACTGGTGGGCTGAACCTTGGCCAGCAGTGGGTCTGTCTTGGATCTGTCTGACATTGGCTCTGTTGGACATGGGGAAGATTCTGTCATCTTCTCACAGAAGCCACCTCTGTAGCTCCTCCATTACCAAAATCTTGCCATTCAAACCAAATACCATAAGAAATCATTATTTGCTTGGTATTGGAACAGACTACCTCCAGATTCTTCCTCTGCTGGAGGTCTATTACATTTTATTCCACTGTGTAACAATCCTGTAGGGGGTGGGCTTGCATTTTGGATAATTGCCTGTTAACTGGTAGAATGGAAGGTCTCCCATGCAGGGCATGTAACTTGTATCACGAAGCATTTTTCAAGGGGATGGAGCTGAGGAGGAGGGGAAATGTTAAATTTTTTTCACAGTACTTAATACACTGTGATAAGACCACTGGGGTCTCCTTTTGCCTAATCCATCTCATTATTAATTTTTTGCCCCTTTCTCTAAAAATCATGGTTGGGAAACACACCAGTTGGCTCTGCAATATGCCTAATACTTGGGCTACAATTGGAGTTTGTCCAGCTGGAATTGAACAAAATAGGTCCCAAAAGCAAAGCTAAGTTTTGGGGATTTGTGGGTTGGTTAGTGGGTTTTGTTGGGGGTTTTTTGGGTGTCTTTGCTGGCCATTTCTCAGTGTGAGTACGCTCTGTTGCTGTCCCACGGTTAACAAAAATAATAATTTCCATAGTCTCTAGAGCTGCTGTGATAGTCTGTAGACAGCAGTTGACTCTTTAAGGCAGCTGTGAGGACTCTGAGGGCACCAGTAAGCCTTACGAACCCTGACCAACATCCCACTGGACCCACCTTGACACCTACAGTACCCAGAGAGAAGTCAGGGGCTGTAGACAAGGGTGAAGGCATTTCTCTGTTATCATCCTGCTTAGGAGGATCAAGAAGCAAGAGCTGTCTTAGGGGCTTGGCACCCAGGAGAGCAGAAACAAGTTCCACATGTGATAGAGCAGAGGATGGCCTGGAGGCACATCACCCATGAGACACAACTGATAGGTAAGGTGCCCAGATACCACTTGAACACATGTTCTTACTCACCAGGTCCTTCATGGCTCTCTAAAACTGGCTCCTGCTGAGGAAGCTCCCTAAAGAAAACGCATGCAGGGGATGAGTGGGAATGAGAGGGAAAGTAACCAAAAGAAATTGCAGAAGAGATTTGTAGGGAATGTGAAAATGTGACAAACTGCTTTTTATGATTATTGCAAATGCAACATATAATAGAAATCCTCTCTTTGCTTCTAATTCCAGAAACAGAACTCACGGTTAGAAGCAGTTTGTTAAATTCGCATGTCATGATCTGGCCCACTAACCTGGCCCTGGGAAAGCTCAGTCTTGGGTCTGTAGCTCCGAGAGATTAAAATGGTGCCCAGATGGAAAGCAGTGTTAAAATGTTCACCATCAATGAACTCCACATAGTCTGAAGAATGTGATTGTACCTACCTTAGTGGCAGGACTGAGGAAGGCAGGATTCTAGGGCAGGATTCAGCATGGCTGGAAGGGTCACCCCTTGAGTTGTGAGCTGTTGCTGTTACTCTGCTAACGATGTAGTAACAGCTGCAAGTAATACTGTTACTGTAGTAACAGTATGCAAGTAATATCGAAGTAGAGGTGCAAAAAATGAGTGGGTAGCACTGAACTGTGACGCTTTACTCAGCAAAGACTGAAACACAGAGCTGTCGATGAGCTTTCAGGTACCACCAGGTCATTTGGGATTTTATTTCTGACAAATGTTCTGAGCATAAGTTTATCTCCTTTGTTTTTCAGGTCCAAGCCACTGTCCGTAGCAAAAGCAGCTCCTGGGAAGCTGTTTCGAAGGCATCCCACGAAGCAGTGGTGATAGCATGGCCGGTGGTGCCATCTGGCTGCAAGGGGAATGCTCGTGAGCCCAGCACCGACCTTCCCAAAACGTCTGCCTGTTTACTCCTTCTGCAGGAAAACAGGTTTGTTTTCACTCGAGGCGAAAGACAAAGGGCCAGTGTTTTTGTGGAAGTTGTGTTTTATTGTACTTTCAAGCCGTTCTTGCTTTATTTGTCCTGTTTCTTGCCTTTCTTCAGATTTTAATCAGTTTTGATTTCAGTCAGATACTGCTGTGATTGCCTCTAATCCTCCTTCTACCAGTGATGGAAATATTCCCCCTCTCCTCTCACCACCTGCACATTATCAGCCTGCTTTGCCCTCCCTTTGACCTTCCTGATGATAAATATTAGTATTAATTCCACAAAACAGACATGGGCTCATGTGTGGTAAGTTCCAGAAACTTTAGAAAAGAGAAATGGTCAAGCCCATTCCCCAGGCAATCTAGGTAGCTCTGGATTTCACCAACAGCACAGTGATGCCCACTGCCTTTGTCCCCTCTCTGATGTTCCAATAAACTGACAATATAGAAGATACTGGCTATGTAAATTTTTATGTTTCTCTACCACTATACAGAAAAAAAAAACCGTGTGTAATCACTTGGACAATAAGAAAACTTTTTCATGCAGATGAGGGCTGTTACTCACTAATGTTTCAGCAGAGGTTTTCATTGTGAAAGTGTTCACTTCCCAGCAGACTCCATAAGCCACAGAAGACCTCCTGGATGCTCACATCATTTGTGGATCTAGGCTCTAAAGCCATCTAACACCTGTGCAAACAGAGCTAGTATTACACAGGCACTGTGCCCTGCCATAACACTCAGTGTGCTGGGCTCCATGCAAAGGACACATGTCTTTCCAAGGGGAACCAGTGCAGTGGTGTTCGGTGAAGACAATGTACCTAGGTGGTGAAAAGCCAGAATGGATTGATCTCGGGTCTCACAGCAGCAAAGGATGGCCAAGTTTCTTCCATGGCTCATTTGTCCTGAGGTACTCTGATCTGCCAACCATCTGGAAGATACTGTGTTCTGAGTCATGTATGGCAGATGAGAAATACCTGTAACTCAGTTGGTGCTCGTTAGCCACTCATTATTCCTCTGCCTTATTATCCCAGGAATCAGCCTATGTCTGCAGAATATGGTCTATGATTCTGCCATGGTGTGCAAAACACAGCCAAAAAGACAGGGACTATGCCTAACAATCAGGAAAAGATCCACCAGAAAGGGACTGATGGGCTCTCCCTGAAAAATCCCTTGCTATGCAGCAGCAGCAGCCAGCTGCTCCAGTTTTGCGTGGGGGTTGTCTGTGTCTATGCATTTACTCCTCCAGAGCATGACAAGGCAGATGTGGTGGTGTGATAAAAGCAGCAAATGGATGGCTGAGTTAATGAAAATGACAGACTAGCTCGAGTTGGTTGGAAACCAGGACTATGTGGATAAGCTGTTGCTAACACATTTGTCAGAAAACTTAAAACCTCATTTATTTGAAGCGGGTGAATTTGTGTAGACAAGTTCTGCAGGCAAGCAGAATTCTGTAAGGAGCTCTGTAACCTGTGCTGTCCAAAGTTCCTCCATCCTAGGAACTCCTGTGTGTTACACAGCGCTCATCCTAACTAATTTCTTCAGAGTCAATCCCAGTAATTTCCAGTGCAGACCCCTGCTTGGTTTGCAGTACAGGTGACAAAGCAAAGTGCAGGGTTGTGACTGCAGGTAGGGCTGGTGGCTCAGCTTTTCACATTGCAGTGAAAGCTCCATCTTGATCCCTTGCACTGTAAGACCCTATTTTCAAGCACTTACAACTTTGCCAAGCTATAACCATTTGGAATGAAATTTTCCATGCCAGGTATCTGCCTCAGGCTGAAGTTTTTGGAAAATGTCCACAAACGCAGCCGTTTCCAATAATGAGAGTAAGGAAAAATTCATTGTTTTGTCCAAGTTAGAAAGCAATTGTGACCTTTCCTTTGAAAAGCCCTGGCATCCCTCTTCCTTGGAGAGGGTTGCCTTTCATCAGAGATGTCCCATTTGCCCTCCTGAAATCTGCCCAAATTTGACCACATTATATGCCCTTAGGAAGCTGAATTTGCACATACTTAGGGGGTAACTAAGAGATTCCTTTCATTTTAGCAATTGAACTCCTGACATTTTCATCCTCCCTAAGCAGGTTCCAAACACAGTTCAAGCAGGACTTCCCTTTCAGTTTCAGCTGCAGACTTCCACAGCCCATGGACAAGGCCAGGCACCTAAAGGAGAGCCAGGAGTCTGTCTCTTGCACTCTCACTGATATTCATTGGGGTGAGACAAGGTGGAGGAGAAAAATTCCTGGATTGAAAGAGCCAGATGTGTACATGTTGACGAGGGAGGGAAGACTCAGGAATCAACCCAACAAGACAGGTAAAAGGACAAGACCAGGGATGGTACATGGATGTGGAGCAGCAGTGTGGGGTGGATGGCAGGAGGAGAGGAGAGGAGAGGAGAGGAGAGNAGCTAGTAAATGAAAAAAAGACTCATTTCCTTCTCCTCAGAATTATGGTGTAAAAACGAATTCTGAGAGCTTGACTATAGAGTGTCATGGGAAGAAAAGTGCATTAGAAAATCAGTAACTGTTTACGACAAAGCTAATATTTCCAATAGTGGGACATAATAAAAAGGTATTCTATAGCAGCAGACAGGATTGATATTCCAGAATTAACATTAATTCCAATGTTTCCTGTTTGCTGTTGAGATGACAAAGTCAGGTGTTACACTTGTTATTTTTTTCTTTACTGTCTAATTTCCTTCTCAGTGCTGCCATTTTCCATAGGCACTGGCTGACACCTTCTGCTTCAAAATGCAGAACAACAAGCATGGATAGCAATACAGCTTGGGATCTGGTGTTGGGACTGCTTATTCAGAGGTGAATGATCTGTGACACAACTTGTTCAGACAGGTACACTAGACCGGACCAAATCTTCTGGAAGGCTGATTTGGACTCAGAAAAGGGATTACTCCAGAAGAGGAAAGGATCCTGGGATACTCTCCTCTCTACTGCAATTTCTTCAAATATTTTTTTCATTGATACTTAGAAAGGTACATAAGAGTTGCACATCAGTCATCATATCATTAGATTTAAATTCACTTCATAGTAGTTTTAATTTCAACTAGAAAATTTCCAGACTTCTGCAAACTAAAAAAAAACTTTGAAAATTCTGACTAGAATTTTTGGAAAAGAACTTCTGATCCCTTGACCTGAAGTTCTTTGTGCTGTATTTGCTCAATACTTATGGCTCTGCCACAGTCCCTCTGCACACTGTATCTTAAAACAGGGACCAGGGATGTTAAGGACATGACTCAAACTTGAGAGAGCAGGTTGATGGCAAGAACTTGTTACTATAAGAATGCAGATAGCACAGTTAGGGTTTGATACTAAAGGAATCATTTGACAACAAAGGAAAAACCTGGAGTTTCAGTGTTGTTGGGGTCGTGTGAAGGCTATTTCTTTGCTTGGCTGTTCATGGGATGCTTGTGTGTTCTACCCCAAGGCACTGAGGAATCTATCTTGGTGTCTCAAATCTCTTGCCAAGACCTATAAGTTGACTGAGAAGTTTCTGTGCAGTCATTCTGCACACTGATCACTCAAGGTTTCTTTGAAAACCTCCAGGCATCATTAGCACACATTGATAACTGTTTAACATATGCTAATAGTTCACAGATGGAAAATGTTTCCCTGCTTTGAGTGGGTCCCAAATAACCGATGGAATGGCACTGGGCAGCTCAACATACATTCCTCATTGGCCATGACATCAAGAAGCCTAACACCATGTCAGCAAACTGGGTAGGGCAGATGGATAATCAGCAATTTGTCAAAATATTGGTTCAAAGATGCACAGAAATATGTAGAGAAATATGCAGTTTTGCCCTCAACCATACTGCCACAAGGCCAGAGCCATCCTAGACGGCTGCTGTTCTTACTGGACTGAGGAAATAACATCTTTTTCTTAAATTTATTTTTGGGTTATTTTTGACTGCTTGGGAGGTTCTCAAATATTGTGTGGTGGGAACTGCACAAGCACTGAGGCTGAATGGGGACACATTTTTTCTTGTGGGAGATATATCTTATATACTTCATAGTGGCAGTAATTACTAGGCAATTGTTACCTTAAACCATCACCACCAAAGCAGCCTTTGTAGCTATTACTTCCCACGAGGTCTCTGGACATGGAAGGCTTTCACAGTTGCTTATTTGCATGCCACCAGGGAGAGGACATTTGCCATGCTGGATTTATCCCATCCATCAGTCTTTGGGCAACGATATGTGCATCTTTTTATCCAGTATACCAACTACGAAGGAGCAACAGGTTGATTGTTTGGGTTTTTTTTCTCACTGTCCTCATTCTTCTATAGTCAGTAGAATTTTTTCAAATCATTAGAAGCTCAGAAATGCAGGAAACTGCTCACACCACAGTCTGGAGTGTGGGTTCAGCTTGAGTGAATATTCAATTGCTTCTCCAAAGCTTATCTGGCCTAGCCAAAACCTCTTGAATTTACAAAATTGGGCTGGGCATTTTATGAGAACAGGATGTCTTACAAGATTTTCAGTATTTCCTCTGCTAACTAGAAAATACCATGAGATCAATTTGGAAACAAGAATAACTTATTTTGATTAAAAATGGATCATTTTGTTTCCAGATCCTAAAAAGATTCAAAGTGAATTGGCTTGTAGAAATCAGTGGAAAGTGAAGGAGGATGACTTCTTTTATTTTGCCCTCCTTAATACAGTTTGCTCTTCTCTAATGGCATTCAAAATAAGTCTACCCTTGGCAAATGTGTTTCCCATTTCAAACCCAATTCTACCCTTGCTCCAACATTGCCTTGCTGCTGCAGCACCTTCTCTTTGAAATAAATTATTACCAACTTGTAAATTCTAAGCCAGCAATTATTCTCCAAAAGGTCAGGCAGATCAAATGACTTCTACATCAGTTCAAAGCTCCTCCATCAAAAATGAGATGAAAGCACTGGTGTGTTTGATCCTCATTTCAGTCCTACATCCCAGGTTTCAAAGGCCACTCTTTGGTTTTGAGGTTAAGCGTGTGCAGTCAGATATCTTGAAGGGTTTTTCCTATAGCGCTGATGGTCTGCCCGCTCTTTTGAACACATACACCAGGTCTTTAACATTTGTGCTCATTAGGGTGGCCTGTCTGCTGTTCACACACCTTACCTCTGGCTTTACCTCTGCAGCAGAAACTGAAATGCCATCTCCCAGCAGAGTCTAGATGAATCTGTGCTGAGAAACATGGCTGGCAGTGTTTTGCTGAAGAGCAGGCACAGCAGCTACATCACTCCACTTGTTTCATCTTCATCTGGCACACACCACTCAGTCTCCTGGGGAACATTTCACCAAAAAAGGTTACTTGCAGTTCCTATAAATTTTCCCAAGACGAGTCTGTTTTCCTGTTGCCTGTAAGAAGGAACAGCCACTCTGGTGACTGCAAACACATGAAATGTAGATGCCAAGTGTGGAGGAGCTCAACCTTGCTGTGACCCATGGGATGGGGCCAGGAAGTCTGCAGTGGCTGTTCATACCTGTTCTGTCTTTCTATTTTAAGTTTGCTTTTATCATTTGTTTCTCCTTTGGTAAGTAGTTGACTTTGGTGACTGAGTTGTCCCTTTAATGACCCAGAAGATGGTCAGGCCCTAATGGTCATGTGCGTTGTGCACAGACTGTCACACTTCCCCGTCCTGACAGTGAGGCGTGACAAAGGTGATCAGAATGGGGCTGCTTTTGCTCCTGCATTGCCACTTGTGTGTGCTGCAAGGGAAAGGAAAAGCACACGGATGCATGTGCCTCTTCTAGGAGGCAGTAGCAGCAGTGTCAGAGCTTTTTCCACACTCCAAGGAAAGTCAAGTCATTTTGAAGAAGAGAACACAGTGGCTGTGACTAGCTCAGAGAACAGAGATCTGGCCAGGCATGGGCTGCATTCACATGTCACAGCTGGAGAAGCTGCAGCACTGCCACCATGAGAAGAAGAAGTCACTTATCCCACAGAACAAGTAAAAGATGCTTCAATACCCAGCTCTGAACTACAGAGGTTTTTTCCTTATAAAACCTGCTCAATTTCAAAACTTGCAGAGATTAGACAATTTGAGAGGGGAAGTCTTGCAGCTGCAAACAGATGAGGGAATAAGTTCACTGGCCACTTTAATGGATACAGTAGAGGATAATTATACAACAGCACTGTGGGTAATCTGCAATGATTCTTCCAGTGATTTAAGTTGTACTGCCTGGCTTCTTAACAGTGATATGTTGAAACCTACAAAATGCTTGTTTTTTTCATTTTTTCTTTTTTTTTTCTTTTTCTCTGCTTTTTTTGCCCTTGGGAAAACACTTTGGTGTGGATGGTGTTTGGCATGGTGATTTAAGGTGAACAAGTTGCCCTGGGCTTAATTTCCCAACATATGTAAGTATACCTTTCAGGACATCAGAGCTAGCTAGTGATGTACATATACATGTACCTGTATTTCTCTAAGTATATAAACTCTTCTGTCAAGAAAATACTTAAAACAAAAAGGGAACCTCCAACAGGCCAATCATTTCTTCCACAGCAAATCTGAGACCAATGAGGTTGACTTAGTTGTTGGATATATAAACTAGAACAATAACATCATATTGATCTATTTCCACTTACTGAAAGCAGATATTAAATCAGCTTCAAATGGAAATTAAAATAGAGATTTAATGACACACTGCTATTCACCAAAGCAGTGTATTTGTGAGGTGGTTACTGGGCTCCTGGAAACGCAAATCAAAATTGACTTTTCTTTAAAAATACCCTCTAAGGCTGGAACACCTCCTCAAACCAGTTGCTATTACAGGGAATTTAAAACAGATCAAACTAAATTATGTCTAAGAGATCAGACTTTCTAGTCTTATAAATTTGCAAAAAAAATGTAGCAACGGAGAGCCTGGTCCTGGGTTTAAATGGCTTAGTTAACCCCTAATGCTTGAAGCTGAAGAGGTTATAAAGTCACACAGGTGGTTTATTTGAATTCCTTTCTACTGTCACACCCTGCTATGGCTCCAGCTGTTAGAGAAATACAACATTCCCTGTACATGGTGGTGTCATCACAGAGCAAATACTGGCTGACCACAACTGAGTTTTGGGTCAGGTGTGTCTGGCACGGTGGAGTCTCTGTAAAAGATCTGCATTCTTTCCCTTCTGAAAGCTGAGATATGAGTGCTTTAAGTAGCTGCTTCTATCCTGCAACTATCCTCTTCAAAGGCATAGAACTACCTCACTCCAGTGAAATCTAGGCAGAGAAAAGGCAAAGCTTCTGCAAGAAAAGACCACTCAAAACACAGATCTCTATAAGAAGGCATTTCCTGCAGTCTCCATCTCTATCAGTCCCAGATTTCTTCCAGCAAGGCACAGAGCTGTGAGCTGGGACTGCACAGGGCACCCCAGCAGTAAGCAGAGTGTAGAGGGCACAGGGGCCCTGTCATAGGGCAGCCAGGATTTCTCCTTAGACAACCTATATTTCTCCTTATCCCTAACTATAGTGAAATAAAAATAATCCAAGATTACCAGAAAAACTCAAACAGAGAGCAAGGGAAGAAAAAATTAACCCAGCAGAAGGCTGGACTTGTGTCACACACACTGCCAGATGTCTGTTCTGTGTCCTCCTCTCCTGCCCACAGTAGGTTCACGTTTCTGCTTCTCCTTGTCAGAAAACCTTGGCAACCAGCTCCTTGACCCTTTGAAGGATCCAGGTAAAATTTCGGGAAATGGCATTTTTTGTGCCCTCAGATGGTACACAAACCTCACGGCTTTTGTGTTTAATGTTTAACTGGGACCTTTTCACTGTGAGCTGATTGTTAGCACGGATTTCACACCCCTGAAAGAATGTTCGAAGCCTACAAAGAAAGACATTGTCTGCTTTGTTTAACAAATGACATTATTTCCCTTCTGCCTAGCAACCCATAACAGGGCCAGAGGATTTGTAACAGGGAGGTAGAGAGTGAGCAGGACAGAGCAGTTCAAACTAGCAAATAGATCTCATTCCTTTTCTGCAAATTACAGCTTAGGCAAGAACTGGTAAAAGGATAAAAAAAGCATTGCTCTCTTAATCCAATAAATTTAAAATAACTCCATAAACTCAGATGCTTACCAATTCATTAGAACTGTAAGAAAACACAGCTTCCAACACTATTTCATGATACTTTTTTTGAAAGACTAATTGTTTTATATTTATTTCCACATAGACAGTAAGATCATCACCTTATCATGCCCTAAATTTCCACTGGGACAACTGATAAAGTTGTAATAATAGTAATGATAGTAGTAGTAGTAGTAGTAGTAGTAATAATGACAACAACAACAAAGTTACTGTAAACATTAACAGATCCATAATTCTCTAGAGTTTATCACACTTCTTCATAGTCATCATCTCTTTATGTCTCTGATATGCTGAACCTCAACGTATATGTGCCCTTTGAACCTATTAAATGTATTTTGTGCCTTGAAATGATTAGGCCTGTTTACAGCCAAGTCATATGACTCAGGCACGTAGAGGGTGCAGTAGGAAAAGAGAAAGAAGCTGGTCAATGATTGAAACTGTCAGCTTGACCAGGCACTGACTTGCAGGCTGTGTACACGCAGTAGAGCTGGGCAGGAGAAGGGAGGATGTTGCTGTAATATACATAGACTTGTTTTTCAATACAGAATGGCATGAAAAATTGATAATGCACTGGTGAGACCAGACAGTATATGAGGGAATAACAGAAGCTGGGTGCTCTGCAAGGGACAGCAAGACAGATCCAAGGGTGACAACAAGGCTGCTAGGGAGGTGACAATAACAATCTACTGTTTAGGTCCAGGGACAGTAGCCATGAACAGCCACAGTCCTTTTCACAAGGCTATATAGTGATGAGACAAGGGGGACTGGCTTTAAACTGAAAGTGGGTTTAGATTAGATATTTGGAAGGAGCTCTTTACTCCGAGGGTGAGGCACTGAAGCAGGCTATCCAGAGAAGTTGTGGGTGTCCCACACCTCAAAGTGTTCAAGGCCAGGTTGGATGGGGTTTTGAGTAACCTGGTCTAGTGGAAGGTGTCCCTGGTCATGGCATGAGGGTTGGAATGACAAGGTCTGTAACTTCCCTTCCAATCCAAACCATTTTCCAACTCTGTGATTGCCAGACAGATCCACAGTGATGAGGCAGAGCTGAGGCCAAGCTAAGAGAGCAAATCAGCAGATTGAGGTGAGGAATGAGCAAGGTCTAAGTCTGGACACTGGCATTCCCACAACTCAGCTCAGAATGGCACCATGGGCCTGAGCTTGACTGGAGCTGACAGAGAAAGCAGCAGAGACTTCAGCCCGGATTTCCACTGCTCTTTCACACAGACTTTTTCCCAGCATTCTGATCCCAGGTTTCCCATTTGGATAAGGGGAGTTCTGTCCATGAGCCGGGGCAGCCCAAATCCCAGGAGATGGGGGACAAGGCTGCAGAGCCCCTGGGTGTTCACAGGCCATGGGCAATACCCATGACTTGACACCTTTCCAGTTTCTTCCTGAGATGGAAGGAACAGGTGGGTACTGACTTTGTTCACATGGATCTCTTTGGGTCATTAGATTTAGAGACCTCAGAAGAATTTATTTGAAACACCCACATGAAGATGCCACTTGTCATTCCCACAGATGTTACTGCCACCAGATGCTGTGACATATGTGAAACAGCTCAGCTCAAGAGATCAGACTAGTACTTAGAAGATAAACCCATTGAGGGTTATTAAATACACAGAAAACACTAACAGCTGAAGAAATTCCCAATCTGAAGACAGAGGTTAGGAGGATGCTCCAGGGAAGAATCCTATTTGCTTTTCCTGGCTTTGCTTTTCACTGTTTATCATAGCCACTGCTGGAGACAGGATACTGAGCTGGAGGAGACCTTGGTCTGACCTGGGCCAGCTGCTTTGATGAACACCCTATTCCCATCAAAGGATCAATTCTGTCCCTTTTAGATTAGGAGTCATTCAGACTCCCTACATAGTTAGAAGAGAGATGAACCTCAGTGAAAGACAGCCAAAATTCATCTTCCTCGATTCAGAGTGTAAAGACCATTCCCTCAGAATCCTGGTGCTGTGTAGGATGAATCTTGGTCTTAATGTTGTTTCCAGTCTTACTGCAAAAATAAGACAATAAAAAATTATTTTCAAAGTACTTATCCCTTTGAGAATTACAGATGAAAGTTTAAATACCTTATTTTCTCAAATAATTGCAAAACTGGACAACTAATTTGACTCCTTCTGTAAATGATAAAGTAATGTAAAAACCGCCTTAGGATACATCTAATAGTATTCTTTATGAGAACAATCTTTGGATATGTAATTAAGTTATCCTTTGTACAGACAAATGTTCTATTTTCTTGCACAACTAATCTGGTCAGATCAGAATTTTGTTGCAGAGATATTTTTCTATGCTATAGACATACATTATGTTATCTTCTGTATATGACACATAAGTTCTAAACAGGCATGGCCTTGTGAATGATCACAGAGTCCCTTTTGCTGGTACTGGATTTTTTATTGCTCTGCCTGAAAAGACAGGTACCTCATTTACCTCTGCCCAAATAAACAAACTTTATTAGGGACATGCAAAACAAACCCCCAAACAATTAAAAATTTGTCTACAAGTGGCCAAGCACAGCATGTCCCAGCTGGAGCTGTCTGCACCCAGTCAGCCAGAAGACAACAGAACATGTCTACAAAACAGCTGGAGAAAAGTAATAGCGCAAGCAGGCACTCACAGCCACGTACAGGCAAGGCAACAAAACGAGGGAAAATGCAGTTATTAAATGAACAGAGCTTGGCCCGACTTTCATTTAGTTGTAAGCAAAAGCCATTATAGCAATACAGCACAAGATGGCCTTAAATTTCATTTTCCCAAAACCTAGGATGGTTCTGTGAGCTTTTGAGCACTACACTAAAATTTGGAACCAAAAATAATCACTGTTTTCAGGTTCTCTTTTAAGATCTGGGATTTAGAACTTAGATTAAGGTCTAGGCAAGTAATGCAACCTCAGGTATTTGATAATTAAGCACTACATTTAATTTTTTGCCATTGTTAATGCATCTAATATACAGGGACGTGCAGTACACACACATATGCCAAGTAGCAGTGAACTTCATTTTTGTCCCCCACATCACATGGATTCTGTGACTATTTTAACAACAACATTTGGTTTTCCTTATTTCCATTGTTTAATTGGAAGAAAAACAACCTGCAGTCCCACTAACAAAAAAGCATAAATCTCCCAGTTCAGTGATCTGTCCAGTCAAATTGTGTTTGGGCTCTGAGGCTGTATGAGAACTCAGGCAGTCCAGGAAGTGTTTATAGAGATAAGAGATTTGCAGAGAGAGGAGGGGTGGAGGTTAAAGAGAGTGATTCGTGTGGGATTTTGTTTTTTCTGGGGCTCAGAGGGACAACGAGTATGGCGGGGGGCTGCAAAGAGGGCACCACACAGCCTTGGTCCTCTCGGAGGGGCTCTGTCCTGCTCCAGGTAACAGAGAGGTGGACTGAGAGTCTGAGAAGGTTGGTCTCATGTGCGTGCCTGAATTCGGGACTGGGAGACTCAAGGTAGAGCAGTTCACCTGCAGGTGCTCAAGGAGACGTGAGCACCTTTCACATTGCCCGGAAAGCTTGTGATGGGAGAGTTAAAGAAATGCACGGTGCATTGCCTGGCTTACAAACAAAAGCCAAAGCAAACAAAAAGCAATAACTTATCCCTCAGAAGTCATCGATTTCCCCTATTCTCACACAGAGTGCTGCAGCGTCAGGAATCTGTGTGCACGGCCAGCACCAGGAAATCCTGACTCCCGGGGTCTAAAGCTCAAAGGGATCATTAACTGCAGCAGATCAGCACACAGGCAGAAGCACAGCTGGGAATGAGACCTGCAGGAACCTCATGCAGACAGAAAGAACGCAATAAAAATGACAGCAAATGAAAGAGGGCATCAGGCTAATTCCTCTGCTGTTTTCACAGTGGGAAAGTGAGCCACAGCTTCAGAGGGCAATGGGCAGAGAGAAGTGAGAAATAACATGTCAAGGTGCTGAAGCTTGAATTCTGGGGCATTGATTTTATGAGATTATATGCAGCAGGGAAAAGAGGGCTCTTTCTAAGATGCTAAAATGATAAAGTAAAACTTTAAATGTTTGGTAACTAATTAAAGGAGTATGCAGACAAATTAATTTGCTCTGGAAAGCCTATGGAAGCTGCAGAATCCAATGTAAAAAGGCACAGGAACACAGTGACAGGGTCTGCCTTCCTACTTGCACACGCTGAGCAAGTAATTTAATTTCATGCAAGTAATACAGGAAGTTTCCTTAACCCAGCCAGGGGACACGTTGTGATTCTGAAAAGGAAGGTGCTGAAGGGGCACAGAAATTGCATAAATTCCTGATTTCATGGTCCCTATAAAAGTTGTTAAGAACTAGGTAAACAAACTCATTTTCCCAGTAGCATGAATGTAGTGGGAAGTGAAAGGATTAGTTTGATTAAACTTGTGACAGAACAGTTATAAACCATGCTGAGGGCTTAGGCCATGCAGATGGCATGTTTTTTAAAGCATATCTCTTCTATCTGTGCTGCCTTGGATGTTCAAATCTGAAAATTTCTAAGGACAGTTCAGGATATTTGGTTGCAATGCCTGCCTGCAGATATGCAGCTGTCATTCAAGTAAGTCTGCATGACACCTTTCAACAATGAAGGTTGAAGTTGTAGATTATGTAGATAAACAGAGAGGATGTGGAGATGAAATAAGAGTACCAAAGGGAGTACAGAACAACTAAGAAGTCCTGGCTTCTTGATCTGTGCAACTAAACAGCAGAAATGTAAAAGCAATATTTCCAGGTTTGGACTGGGCAAAACCTTACTCAGATACAAGAGGATGTAAAAGTCAATCCAAGTATTTGGAACAAGCAGCTATCAAACATAATCCAGAAGAGATAACTGCAGCACAATAAGGCTGGAAGCAAAAACTGACAACTGGAAATACATATTTAAAATGCAGGTGCTGTACCTGATTGACCAGAGACATAAATAGACTTGTTACAGACAAAGTCCTTAACACAATGTACAGCTGCTGACAAGCTGCTCCTTTTGAGCTGATACCAAACATACTATACTTTTAAATTTAAAGAGAGAGGTTTAAAGAGACAGGTTTTCAATGTAAAATATGCTCTTACAGATTGATCACACTGAGGATGGTGCCAAACTCGTTTCCTGTGGTGCCCAAAAACAGGATGAGTTGCAACGGCTGTAAATGAAATCACAGAATGTGCCACCTCAACATGAGGAAGAACTTGTTTCCATTGAGGGTGGCAGAGCACTGGAAGAGGCTGCCCAGGGAGGTCATGGATTCTCCTTCCCTGGAGATATTCAAAACCCAAACGAATGCATTCCTGTATCACCTTGCCTTGGCAGGGGTGTTGCACTAAATGATCTCCAGGGTTTTCTTCTAAACCCAACAATTCTGTGAATTTTCCTTTCCCTGTGCTTTCTCACTATAGTTGGCATCTTTACTTATACACCTCAAATGGAATTGTTAGTCATCCAAGACACCCTCCTAGTGTGCACCAAGGTGATCTCCTGTTCAGTATCCCAGGGCAGAGATCCCTGTGCAGTGCATAGAGAGGCTAAAGAGGACTGACAGCAATGCCACAGCTCTTCCATGGTGCTCTGAATAAAACCAGAGTCTGGCAGCTGAGCCCAGCAGAACAACTCATCATTTGTGTGTCGAAGAGCCTCCAGCCTGACTATCCAGTCAGCAATGGGCTGCTTCCACCCTATCATCCTGCAGACTGCTGTGTTCATTGGCATCCTTTCCTGTTTATTTAGGTGTGACAGGTTTCAGTTATTATTTGGATTAAACCAGCCTCATTATATTCATTCCAAGCACTGCTTGTGTGCTGTTTTGTAGACATCTCCTAGACATGCAGGGCACCAAGGAGATTAATAACATTCATCCCAGTGTTTTCCCAGAGGTCGGTGCGAGAAAGAAATATTGATATTGACCTTGCAGACTTGAGACACAGATAAGAGACATTCGGAATGTGAAGGGACTGAAGTCTTAATGCAACAGAGGGTGAACATTACACTTCACAGGATTTCAAGCTGGTTTTCTTTTCCAGAGACCTGGTGTTACTCCCTCTAGTGTAACACCTCAGGGCAGAACTGCTCTGAGAAGTTGCAGCCTACAAAGGAGAGTGGTTGAGCTCTGCAGGAAAAGCCCACATGCAATGAGTCTCTTCAGAGTATCACCTTACCATCTTCTTCAATGTGCAGACTGTCCAGTTCTGCTCATCTTGAATCTATGCTTGTCACTGATATAGCTTTCTTACTTTGGGATCTCAGTGTTCAGAATCTTGCAGCTGGTGTAGTAGGAACAGCCACAACAGATTTTAATGATCTGGAGCCAGAAAGGACATCACTTCAATGCTCTCACCAACAAGTACCAGTTGTTGACATTCACAATAATGTCAAGCCTTTAATAAAAAAAATAACCTATGGAGGATAGAACTGCAAAGGAGGAAGATGTAAGTGCAAGGCTTCAGATGGGTTTCCTTCACCATCAGGACCTTCCAGGAGCTGCTGTATTTTAGGACTAATATTTTACAAGTGCAGTTATATGTACTGGTTATTGTGTTCCTGATACATTAACGTATTTCAGGCTAATGTGGCCCCATCCTCAAACATCAGTCCTTTCATTTCCTCCATTCCCAAATGTCAAAGGGAGCCAGCCTGCCTGGCTGCCTGACCCCTAGTACTACACAGAACAGTGCTCAGAGAACTGAGACAGCCCCGTGAAGGCCTTTAGGGAGCCTGTGAGGGCAAGGTCTGAGTTTTGCACAGCTGTACACCTGGTTCTAGAAGTGACCTGCTGTTGGGCACATGGGAATACTTGTTTCTTCCCTGCCTTCTGCATCTGGGGTGTACAACTGCACAGCAGCCCTGTGCCAACACATCTGTCCACCTGGTGGCCAAGCCACCACCCCTGTAGAGTCACCTGTGGATTCAGAGACATGGAATTGCACTGATTTCTGCCACCAAGACCATTTCCAACCAATGACTCAGTAACAGCCAAACTCCCTTTTCCTGGCCTACCTTCCCTTTTCCCACTTTCCTTAAAGCCAAAATTGCCTCCTGCATTGGAAGAACTGGAGAGAGTTTTCTTCCTACTCCTGAAGAGGAATTCACTGTCTTTCACCATGCCATACTGGTCCTTGACACAGTCTTGTGCATCCTATTTTCCCTCAGATACCTCCATGTAAAATCAGACACAGCATTCAGTAAATGTGCAGGTAACAAATACACCATTTCAATACACAGCCCTATGTTACACCAAGATACAGTACCTGGCATCCCTCCGAGTGATGTTTGTCTCCTCGGCACTTGAAGCCTTGCCAGTCTTACCATCTATGCTTGGCTGCCCATGCAGCATCTACTCAAGGTTCTTGGCTGCTTGGTTTGAGCACTTCATTTTCCAGATGAGAAGATATAACCTTGTTCCTTCCCAAGTCCCTAAGCAAACTGATCTAATTAGATCTGCTTAGAGTGGAGGTTAGACTAATGGCCTTTGGAGGTGCTCCAAACCTAAATCATTCTATAATTGTAGTACCTGAAAAAAAAGATCCAAGACGACTGACAGTAAAACAAAGTGGATGATCAAGGATGGGGTTAAATATGCAGCAGAAGAGAGCGAGGCACCTTTGAGGCTAGGAAGCCCAGGAAGCAAAAACTGGGTAATGGAACCATCTGAGGAAGGCTTAACAAGCCATTTGGTGCCACAAAGGGTGAGGACAACCTATGATGTGTCTGATGGCCCTGACAGACCCCATCAGTACCTTGCAGGAAGCTGACAAAGCAATTTGATGAAATCAACTGAGCATGAATATAGGCAGGATTTGGGAAAAGAAATACAAAACTTGATCTTTAGTAAGGGCAGTTTTCATCATCAGGATGGGTTGAAAATTTAAAACAGTGCTTATAAAGAGCAGGGACTTCTCTGCTCTTCTTGGATGAATGCACACCAGCATTTCCATGGAGAAGGAAGGAGCTAATATATATTAAACATATCACAATCTACCCAATCAACACATGAGAAAATTAGACAGGTAAGGGTAAGGAAGGTAAGACTTAATTCTTTCATATTTTTACCAGCACTGACTAAAGGTATTTGCTCACGTTCTTTACTAAGTACAAACCCAGGTTTACCATTATCAAATCTAGAAGAGACAAAAATATTACTTACATTATATGATCAGGTATGGTTCATGCTATTTTTGGATGAAGACAGGGTGCAGTACCCATGAGTGACTTCATTAAGAAAATAAAGATTTACAAAAGAATTTACCAACACATAGGCAACAACTGGAGAGTGCAGAGTTACTCTTCCAGGGCCAGTTGGGCATGCGACATAAAGAGATTTTATTTGAAGGTTTTTTGTTTTCTTTCAAACAAGACCTAATTCCACAAGTGAAAATCATGTTTATGATCCTTTTCATAAGCCCTTAAAGCCATTTGTTAGTGTTGGACCCTAAGCAGGATCTTGGCAAAGAAGTAGCAAAGGAAGAAACTTAACAATCAATAAACCACAAGAACAGAATAAAACACAAGAAGACACAGAAAAAGGTGGTTTCATATTTAAGGGACAGTATACTAGTGAGGTCCTCCAATCTACTGTCTCAGTGAAGGTAGAAGATGGAGAGCCACATGGCAGAGAAGACACAAGGGCTATTGATGTATTAGAAAGACATAAGCATCTGTTTAATACTTTTATCAATGACCTGGATGAGGGGATCAGGTGCACCATCAGTAAGTTCACAGGTGACTCCAAGCTGTGTGGGAGTGTTGATCTGCTGGAAAGTAGAAGGCTCTGCAGAGGGATCTGGGTAAGCTGGATTGATGGGCTGAGGCCCATTGTGTGAAATTCAACCAGGTGAAGTGCTGGGTCCTGCCCTTGGGTCACAACAACCCTCAGCAGTGCTACAGGCTGGGACAGAGTGGCTGGAAACCCGTCTGGCAGGAAAGTGAGGGGTGCTAGTCAACAGTGGCTGAACATGAGCCAGAGTGTGCCCAGGTGGCCAAGAA
>WBMV01008857.1:1988-46141 GCA_013396655.1 Campylorhamphus procurvoides | reverse complement strand
GGAAAAGGAGGTACAGGGAGGGACCTTGTCTCCTAAAAGAAGGTTATAGCGAACTGGGGGTCAGTCTCTTATCCCAGGTAACAAGCAAAAGAACAAGAGGAAATGGCCTCAGGTTGTGTAAGTGGTTGTTTAGATTAGGTATTAGGAAATATTTTTTTCACCAAAATGGTTGTCAAGAATTAGAACAGTCTGTCCAAGGAAGTGGTGGAGTCACCATCCCTGGGGCTATTTAAAAGACATGTAGATGTGGCACCTGGGGACACGGTTCAGTGGTGAAGTTGGCAGTGCTGGGTTAGTGGTTGGACTTGATGATGTTAGAGCTCTTTTCCAACCTAAATGATCCTATGACTCTACAAACAAAAATCCCAAGCAGGAACCATCTGCACTGACAGCTATATTAATTCATCTGAACTTGGATGGAGACAGGGGCATCAGACCTTTAACTTCAATTCAAATTACTTTCCAAAATCAACATTCACCAAACTCTTGTTGAAATGAGCAGGCACAGAGCCAGAATTGCACATTCATACCACTACGTTCAGCTCCTATTGAAGCAAAAGGAAGATCTGCCATTAGCTGAAACTGGGGGTTTGCCCACAGCTAATGTCTGGTGAGATTTGGGAATGGTATTTGAAACCTGATGACTCTGAATCTGGTTGATTTATTGTATCATTAACATATATTTTACATGCTTTTGAGATCTAGTTGTGATAGCTGACAAATCTGCTCTGTTTCCCCATTTCACATCCAGCTTTTAGATACCTAATTTTACTCTAGTGTAATCATACTCTATATTAACTGAGACAGTGTTATGCTTGACATTCATTCTGGATCTCAACCTTCCCAGGAAAAGCATACAATGGGTTGGTTTCTTCAGTTATTTTCCTACATCAGACTGCATGACTGGGAATGGGGCTCTGAAATCAGGTACCTTCATTAAAAGGTCCTAATTAAGCTTCCTATTTCTTCATTCTTTTCCTTAAGGACTCATATATTTCAATCATTGTGGTCACAAAGTGTGAGGGACTGGGATGAGAAAGAGCACGGAAGTGAGGTACTTTCCTGCTTTCCCAAAACTACAGCCACATCAAAACTTGCCATATCTTTTACAACAGGAATTGCATTTGTCACAACCCAGGAAAAATCTCTGCATCCTGCAGTTTCCCCTCCTGATAAGACTGTTCAAAGCCTCTCCACCCCTGTGGCTCTATTTCTCATGTTCCTCCCCCCTGAGCAGTACATGGGTCTATCTCAAATGATCTCTGGGTCATGACTGCAGGTCCCTTGACTGCTCAAGCAGGGCAGATACACCATTCATGGTCAGGAAGACTGGCTGGCTATCCTGCTCTAGACTGCAGTGATCATACACAGATCTGAGTGACAGGGAATTCTCTGCACAGCTCTCATCTGCTGATTTGCTTTGCCTGAGTTGCTTTCTCTCATTCCCAAATAAACAACCCACTCTGCTTTAAACATTCATCCATGGTCCCAGTTTTTCTTCTTTTGTACCCTTGTTTTTCACTTTAGCCTTGGTCAGCAGCTCCACTCTGCATTCATCATATTTCTCCACTATTCAACTGAGTTCCCAATGACTCATTTCATATCTTTTGTCTCTAGGATTCACCCACACTATTTTTTTAATCAGTTTAATCCCAGGTTGGGTTGGTTATATGCTAGTCCGCATGTCCAGCAGTTTCTCTCACTGCTACCATGTTAGTTACCCTCCAGTGCATTCTCCACTCACAGAGATTTAGGCAGATGCATAGAAATAAGATTCAGTCCTGGCTATAGTTCCGATCTAAGCAGAAGACCGGACTAGATCTTTGCGTTACATAGAAGTCTCCACGCCACTATTTCTATGTATATATATTTCATATCTTCACGCCTTCAGGACACAGAACCTGTAAGGATGCTTCCTGACACTCAGCATTTGGAACCTCTCAACTTTTTGAATTTTTGAATTACAACTTTGCATAGCCTCTTAGCTGTATTAGGTATACTTGTTCATGCTCAGACAAAGACCTGCACAGGAACTAAAATAGTGTAAGATTTCCAATGAAAAAAACAAGTTCTATAAAATTTCAGCCACTCCTTACATTGACAACCTGTCTGACAGGGAATAGTTTTAACAATGCTCCTTTGTCACTAGGTCATGCAATTCAAAACTTCCAACAGGCTGTGTCCTTCCCCGCCACCAAATAGGTATTTTGTTGTTGGTTCCAGGCTGGAGAGCCAGTGGAATGCATTCTTGCAAAGCCTGATCTTAAAACCATTGAGATTTGTACAGAGTACTGGAACTCTCCTGCATCCTAATTCCAGAAATTGGGAGATGGCAGAGAGCGGAGCATATTCTAAGAGAACATATTGGAATGTAATAAGAAGCAATAATGAGTAAAATTTGTTTTCATAGTGAAACATTTAATATGCATGACATACACTACACAATTACTCACATTCTTAAAATGAAATGGATAAATATTTCCAGCAGGCATCATCTTCCAACAATTCTTTCAAGTTTGTGCCAAAGGGGAAAAAAAAAAGTACCTAGTAAAAATTCTGTAGAGAACATACCAATATTGTCTCCAAAGCTATCAGACATGTTTTCATGAAAATTAAAGTCAGGTTAAAAGAGAGGCATCCAAAATATATTTTTTCTAAGGGTGGGGATAAGTAAGGGAATCACGTAAGACCACTGCTTCACCTAAGATATTCTGTTTCCATTAGAGAAGGGCTGTGAACAATTTTGTGTTCCAAACCATATTTATCTGTATTTACAATTCTAATTTAGCTTAGTCTAGGTTCAGATCTGAACAAAGGTCCCACTAGATGTTACTCCCAAATGGATGAATGCTTGCAGTGGAGTGAAAACTCTGAATGATCTATCCTGTTAGAATAGCTGGCAACACCAAAATCTGTCCACAGATTTAGATAAGGTTCTTACCTCCCAGGTTTACAGAACCAAATGCAAAAAAGCTGATGATCTACTTTCTGAACATATTTATATTACATATATAGAACTTGAAACCACCCCAAATGTTGCCTAGTCCATAAGCGTCCCCACCTTTCCAGGTTCCTTAATATGTCTCTTCAGTTCTTTCCAAGTAGTTTTATAGATGCCCTCCAATATTTTTGCTTTAAGGGGCTTGTGCTAACCTTACACTGAAATAATCTGTTGTTGTTGCCCCACCCCTGCATCTGTTTACTTTATCTGTCTAACCAAAATTTTATAATTTCTTGTTTGTCTATAAAATGCCTGGCACACGCTAGGCACTGACACAAATTAATAATAATGTTCAGTTTGCAGGCTGGGATCATATGTAGGTGTTACAAGTGAAAACAAGTCTTTAGATATTGCCCATTACTACTGCATCTATTTCTGAGCAACCACAGTGATTTCAGGTGGCACCTTGGCAATATCACAAATGCCTGGACCAGGAACCTTCAAAACGTGGGCATGAGATTGCCAAAGTGGTACGTGCAGGTAGGGCATAACTGAGCAGCAGTCAGCAGCCAATATTGAAACAGACTTGTAACAAGCCAGATGCCTTGGATACACACACAGCTATGAAAAACTAAGCAGTGGGGTCCAAGCTCAGGACTTGAGCAGGTCTTGGGAAACTGGAGACTGCAGCGCTTGCTGCAGTTTCGACTCTTGAGTTCGTGCGCACAAAGTGTTCACAGATTCTCTGTTAGGCTCACTTTTCATACTTTTTTCAAGACTTCTGCTTGAAGCTGGTAATGTTTTTGCTTATTTCAGCAGTTGTTTTTCCTCTCCTGCTGCTTCCTAACTGCTCTATTATCTTGTGTGATTTCTCAGGATATTTTCCTCTCCTTTTCTGTCTCTTCCTATTACATATTCTTCATTTTTTTCAGTCTTCTCATCAGAGATACCAGTGGTGGCTGTTACCTATTGATGGCAGCAATAACATGTTGCTTGCCTACACTTCTAGTTGGATACAAGTTAATATGGAATTAAACCATCTTTGCTCCATCCACTGTCCTGTTCCATGGCAAAGACGTGGACACTGAAATGGCTGAAGTTTCAATTGCTTTGTCTTACATTTCTTTCTCTGAGTGAACACTCTCATGGGTAGCAACAGGTTTGCAGCTCATCACATAGATCAAGTGTAAGTGACCTGGACAGATGTAGTGAAACATCTGGTTGTGTCACACACAAATGAATACTGTGTCCCACACAGAGCCTCGTACCCTACCTCAAATTCTATTTAGGAGAAATTAGTAGGATAATTCATTGCTGGGACCAATAATTAGAAGGAAACACTGCCTGTGATATTAAATCATGGTAAAAAACATTATCACATGCTATAAAGAGTCAGGTCAGGCAATTCACCAGCCTTATTAGACGATTCACAATGTGACTAATAATACACTGAAAATATCTGAGGAAAGAAGTGTCTATAACTTTCCTTTAGCTTTTCTCATTGTAAAAATGCTATATAACATTTCTGCATTTTTTCCTGGTGTTGAGATTACTCATTATACACTAAATTGCCAGGTAAGTAACTGCATGAAATGCTGACCCACTCTGTTTTTACTGCATGTCATCCAGCCATGAAGAGTTAGAGCCACAACATCTCCTTGACATACCCTGTTCATGAAGACCAGTGGTCTGCACTGCAGCAGTTCATCTGTAACTGCTACCAGAAAGAGCAGCAAAATATGCAGAATAAAGTAGTAATTGACAGTCTCTGCTGTAATCCAGATTGCTACTGCATCACTAAAAGATTCTGAGATAACTTCACAGAAGACATACAATAAAGCTAAGAATCCTCTTTTGGGGCACTTATAGTCAACCTATTCCAGACCCCTGTGCCTTTTCCTGGATTCTGAACTCTTCTTCTCTGCATATTTTCTCCTTTATGCATTTCAAAATGCCTTTTTTTCATGTAAGTAATGTACCTACTGTGCTCTTAATCCTCCAGCTTGAGGCCTCTAAACAAAGAGAAATAAAAATATTATTACTAAGAATAATAGAATAATGAGTTACCCTTAGAAATCTCATTAATTCCATATGCCCCACTGTGTGTCCTGTTTTTGTCCCTTACTTTTGACCAATAACTGGGCACATGAAAGAAGATGCTTGGTTCAGGGTTACCCTGCAGAGACGGGTTTGCGATTCTAGCCAAGTTCTGGGAATAACAGTATGTTTTTCATCTTGGAGAAACAAGATACAATAATAAAGAATATTAATGAAATAATGTATTGTGTTCTCTTGTTTGGTGAGCCTGAAACTATTTTCCACTCTAAAAGAAAATAAATAATTAATAAAGGAAGCTTTTCTGTAAAGGAACACAAGATACAAAACATCCTATAAAGTTACAAAGTAACATGCAGTGTGTTTTCATAATAGCATACTAAATGCTTATAAGTATTGTTTATTTTCAGTACCATGGACCTCTGAACATGGAATAGATGACAATGCAGTGTCTGATCCATTTTCATAGATATTTTTCTCACAACACATGGCTGCATATTCATCAAAGCACACCACATGCCAGCTTTTCCCTGTCAAAACAGCCAAATACCATCTCAGCTGAAGCAAAGTGTCCTATAAAGATTGGAATGCATCACTCAACTCCAAAACAGAAAGGATTTTAATTCCAGTGTGTTCAATGTTTTTGAAAGGAAAACATCATGTTTTAAAGTATTCAATACATGCAGGAAGCATACTTCAGGATGCTTCTCCTGATGTTTTGCTTCCCTTACTGCACTGCAGACAACCCCATGTTGTTATTTCCCCTTTTTTCATATCCTTAGTGCGGTTTCCCATCTCTAGATATACTCCACCACAATGGGAAAAATATTTTGTCCTATGTTGTGTACAGTAATTTCCTCTGAAATGCCCTTGTGCTGGAGAAAAAGAGCCTGTGTCTGCCTGCCAGCACGAAGTCCCACTTTTCAGGGGTCGTGTGCAGCTGACAGAGAGCTGCTTGGATGAGAGACCATTCACCCAGAAGTAAAACTGGTGTTGTCACTGGGAAGGTAGCATCCAGATTGCCATAAGTAAGCACAGAGGAGCCCTTGCCTCCCATCCGAGCCAGAGTGAAAACAGCAGGTCCTGATGTTATAACTTCTGATGATATAACACCCTGGTCACACAGCTCAGTCTTCTCTCTTTGGCCAAGCTTGATTCAATTAGGCATCTACATGTGATAGTATACGACTCTGACTTCCAGTGAGGCTGAGCCCCAAAACAGCCCACATAATCAGACATTTTTGGCTCTTATTTTTAAGGACACTTAAAAGCCTAACTCTGGAGCTGATGTGCTTAATCTTTTGATACATTGAATAAGGTTAGATGGATCCAAATTAGTTTATTTATTATTTGATCTCTCAAACGGCAAGAACAGAACCACTCTCCAGGACTTTACAGCACACTACAGTGAACATTTACACATAAGATTTTAAATGCTGCACAAAATTCAGGGCAATGGATTATCATCTCCTAAATCTCAGCTTTGCCTTCTTGTATCTATATACCAGTCATTTGGCACAGGCTGCAAGGAAAAGAGTTTTGCTTTGCATGATGCACTTTTGCCATATTTTATTAATAGGTTCTTAACAGCTCATAGAATTCTGCAGAATTCCCTAATCTCCTGCTTTTTGTCCTTTGCTGCATGACAGAGTCACATGTAGTGAAGGGATTCAGCAGCATGCTTAACTTTAGCCTGCTCTTCACCTGGGCTGTCTTTTAGTGCTGGGGTAAACCCCTACTTGGAGAATGGGAGCAACCATTAACATAAAGTGGCAGACAAATTGAAGTAGAAATAAATTATAAAGCATTATAAAGCAAAAGATAATTATAAACTCAGACTGCGTAGAGAGTAGATTTATCAAAATACCTAAGAAGCTGTAGCACTTGCATTCACCACAAAAGCAAGCAGCAAATGGTCTGTCATGAGATTGTTACTAAATTGACTTTCAGAGGACTTGGTGGCTTTCCCAGGATGTCTCCTCAAATCTGATCTAAGTTACAAGACACTTAGTCTCTGATCTCCCTCACATAAGTTCATGTGGGCCACTGGGCTGCGTGGGCTGTGCTGGTGGCCCCTCAGTGACAAAGAACAGGACAGAGCTCCAGGGCTTGAAAAACTAATGAAGAACAAAGGCACCTTGCTCAGGTGGTGATCAATAATACTCTGTGTCAGAACTGATGGAAGGAATCACAGCAGGTTGGTTTTCACTGTGAGTTCAAACTGCTTTAGCTGGCAACTTTATAGGACAGAAACACACCCTTGAAGGGTGAACAAGCACTGCATTGATCCAAAATTACAGGCAGTTTTAATTATAACAGACTTGTGCTAGTGCAACTTCACATATCCAGTAAAATTCACACTAACTGAGTTTAGATTTAAGGAGATGTCAGAACAAGGTAAACATCTTCAACTATAGCTAAGAAACAACTTCCCCCTCCACAACCTGGGCAGTAGTTGGAACTCAGGACTCAGATCTGCATCTGAGCTATCTTGCTATTTGGCAGGAATTATTGGAAAAAAATCGAACACAAACACTCCAACAATACAGAATAACATACTTTTTGGCAGATCCTTCTTAACCAAGCATGTCTAGGTCTGCAGGCAGTGGGCCCTCCATGGCCAGTGGACATCCTGGAGAGTTGGAGCATGCACCTGGAGGGGCCCCAGCCTGCTCACTGCATTAGGAGAGATTCAATCAGTCATCACTTGGAAATAATAACAAAGAAGAGGCAGCTGGAAACACAGGTGCAGAGTGAGGGATGACAGGAGCTTCCTCCGCAGCCATAAATCTGGGAGAGAAGTTCTCCTCATCCCTAAAACTGACTTTCTCTAATGTGACTCAACCCAGGCTTTGGTTGCCCATAGACAGGGTACATGGTGGGAGCTGCCTGGCACACTGAAAGAGAAGACAGGGAAAAGATTTGTGAAGATTCAGTTTTCCAGGCAAGCTTTTTGTGTTTCTAAATTCTCCTTCCAAATGCCATTCCCTTGCCTCTGCTTTTTCTGCACTCCCTCCTTCCACCTCTTTACTAGTAGGAGATACTAAAGTGAGAACAGCAGAAATTGGTGGGAGAGCTGCTCCCTGACTTTTCCTACAACAAGGTGCTCCACCAAAATGATGTTTCATCAACTGCTCCAGTTTCTTCTTTTCCTGAATTTGAAGACATGAAGGAGGACCCCTCTCCACTCAGCACCACTGAGCAGAAAAGGGGAGGTATAGTAAGGGAAAGCAAAACAAGCTGAACACTGCACATGCAATCTCAACTGTGAAATGTATTTGTAGGTTTAGAGCATCAGAGGATTTCAAGGTCACCAGTCTCTGTATCCCTGCATGCTCTGGGGTCACAGCCACCAGTACAGGGCAGCCCTCGCTGCTCAGGGCACAGTGTCACTGCTGCACCAACTGCACGTGTCAGGACACCTGCAAGGGTATCTGCAAATTCATGGCAGGTGTTGGCAATGGTTTCACGGTGTCTGTGCAGCTGGCAGGTTCATCCAAGATTGCTGTGCATGCAATTCTAATCTCATCTAACTCATCCCCCCCTCTCCAACTGAGGTAGCCTATGCAGGATTGAGTTGCATTGAGGATGCATTGAAACATGTCATAGTTTTTTGGTTTCTTGGGCCATTGAGACTGAAGATCTGGCTGGAGCATTTAGGTTTTGGCCACAAACCTTGGGTCTTGGGCAAGTGCCATTTTGAGATGTGACAAAGGCACACACCTGAATGTCAGGGTTCAGAAGAGTATTGTATTCCCTGGGCCAAACATAATCTGGTCTCCCAAGAAGAACCAGGGAAGATACTGAAGCCTGGCCTCAGGAATAAAAGGAAGGATCTTGCAAATTAAACCTGTCTGGGTTTCTTGCATGGGAATGCAGTGCCATTCCAAAGCATTAGCTCTAGTCCCATCTACAAGGCAATGCTACAGGCTAAGGAGATGCAAGAAAATGCACTCAACCACAGTAATACAAGTCTGAAGTTTGGTGTCTACATTCCTCTGGCAACTCAGATTACTTAGCATTTCAGTTACAGTAGCCGTGGTCTAATGGTGACTCTCCCCTCTTAATGGTGTTAGCATGTATGTGGGAACAAAACACATTTTGTTGCAGGTTCATATATGTTAAGTAGTTCATATGATGGGCCTAAAAGTTAGATCAAGAATGGTACCAAGCACTAAAAAGCTATAGTCTCTCAAGTATATGATCAATAGGAAGAATAAAGCCATGTTTTGGAGGCAGTTTGGCAGAGTATGAACATCATTACAAAGGAAAAACAGCATTCAGGTCAGTGAGTGAGGAATTACTCTGTCATTCTTTCTAGCACTAGTGTTCTCTACACAATGAGATATGTGCCCCATAGCTAATTATTTCCACATCAGACAGGCACAATACAGCCACTATTTCAGAAAGAATAAAATTTTGCCATATAAATATGAACCAAAGAAAGGGGTTTGCATAAATTTAACTTCTGATTATGTCTCAGATTCCAAAATAAAAATCCATCTTGAGTCTTTTCAGCTAGGGAAACTTAAAAACTAACATAGTCTGGACACAGTTAAAGTTCAGTGTAACCTTGGCTAAAGAAAGCTGAAAGCCACTAAAACAACGTTTCAGACAACCTTGTACCCTTGCAAACATTTTTCCGAAGAGCATGGTTTACTGTGCCCAAAGCAGCACTGAAGTCCAGAGAAAATAAAGTAATAACCCACGTGAGACACCATCAGTCACTGACTCCAGAAGATTCATGTAGCCCATAGAGATTAACCTAAAAACTGCTGCAAGTGAGAAAACAAGGTCTTGTTTCAACAGTGTTTGACCAGAATATCTCCTCAGATCTTGGCTTTGGCTTTTCCCCCTGGAACTGCAGTAGACTTTGGGTTTCTTTGCATATATAAAGCAACAGGCTGAAATAGGACCTATTTTCAAAATAAGTAATATAACACTTGTTGCCAGAAGATGAACAAACAGCTCTGATTGCTGAGGAGCTGTTGCAGCAATGTAGTGTGAGTCATTTAAGTGGTGAGGAATTGATGTGTTCAATGCAGCACTCTTGGGTGCTGAGTTTGCTGATTTGTTAAGGAATGATATTATGAACATCAACAGGAAATCAAGCAGTTGGAGATTCATTTTTAGCAATGGGAAAAGCAGCTCTGATCCCATCAATTTTTACTGTGGAATAAATTAAGAAAAATAATTGCCTTTCTTCGCAGAGCAGTAAGTAGGAGCTTTTCACTGGGGTACACACTCTAGACATAAAAAGCTGCCAAAGACTATTTCTGATTCCTGTTTGCAATGAACTAGACCTAAGTAGCCCATATCTAGCAGGCAAAAAAAAGAGTAAAACTAATCATACTTGAGTCAGTTACTTCACCAAATGCAATTGCAATGAGGGCTGTGATTTTCAAAACAGAGTATGAATTGGACACTGGTTTCCCAGTGAGCACCAGAAGGATTTGGGTAAAAAGAATCCTGTGACAGAAGAGATGAAGATTAGCATTTTAGCCTCTGTGAAACATCTCATTGACCCAAGACCACCCTTTTAAACCTGGGTAGGTGGTGTTATGTGGCTTGTATTACACCAAAGTAATTTGCCTGAAAAAATGGTTGTTTTCTTTCTCATCCTCACTTGAGTTCATGAGCAGATTCCCACCACCCAAGGTGTGCTGGAGTTCACTTACCAACTGTATGGAAGGGTAAGTAAAAGAGTGCACTCTATTATTTCTCTGGAGTTGTTTTGTGTTTCACAAGCATAAATACACAACCACAGATTGTGAGATGTCCAGACATGCATTTTTGTGGAGACAACAAAACTTCAAATATAAACAGTCAAAAGGCTTCACTTTTCAGGTTACCCTGTTCTCTCTAAAGGCTTTTAGTCCCTTAACTAATCAAAATATGCTATGATAAAATTGGATTTTACCCTTCCTTTCTGTTACTTAAACTAGTTGAAATTCAGGGTGCAGTTTCATGGTCAGATATAGCCAAACTATGCCTACACCATCACAAACTAGGAGTTATCACCCTCTCTACCCCATGACTAGGTACAAGCTCCTGCTCTTTCCTCCCCTGGGTTCAGCATCTCCAAGTGTATAGACAGGCAGATACACATTGAAATAGTCTGAATATTAATGCATCCCACTCCCAAAAAATAAAAAAAAATAAGTCAGCTGAAGCTTATCTTAACCCATCATCATTTTCTTGTCTCTGGGTCACCCTTGCAGCCTGGGAGCCCACTATTGATCCTACCACATGGAGGCACACAGTGCTTTGGGACCAGAACTCCCAAACAGGCAGCAACAAGGTCAGAGAAGAAGGGAAGGTGAGCAACAATATTCATCACACCACAGTGAGCTAAGAGGAGGAAAGAATGAGATATCAAGATAGAAATCAAAAGCAGTGCAAGAGACAGTGAGAATAGGTGAGGGCAGGAACACAACAATAAAGGGAGATAATTTTCCATAAGGAAGGATACAGGGAGTTATGCAATGCATGAGCAGAAACACAGTTTGTGGAATGCATGAGAAACAGAAATAAAAAAAGCAGTCAGCAAAGCTCCTCAAAACAGTTAAGGAAGAGCCAGAGAAAGTCATTTGCAGCAGATATATTTTACTAGTCAATAAAATAAATGAGACTATGTTAAACATTGCTCAGAGTAATGCACTTTATACCTGTTAAATTTACTTATAGACAGAGAATTATATTCTCTGTCCTCCTTTGAAGGAATACACTGACAAACAATATGCATAATTTAGTGCTTGAATTTTCCATTTTGCCATGAAAAGAAGCCACTACTGGGTACCTTACCAATTAAGATTATGGTCTGACCAAGTTAATAAAACTGCAGTCAATACAATTTTTTCCATTGAATACTCCTCACTGTTTGACTCTTTCCTTTTGAAGACTGATGCTCAAGAATACCTATTTAAGAAATATATAACTAAAATGGTGCTGGAAGAAGAGGTTTTATCTCCAGTTTGATTGATTTTAGGGAAGAAGAGAAAATAATTTCTATCATTAAGAGATAATAAAGATACTACCACTTAAGACTAAATTCTTTCTCCTTATCCCTTAACTTCAGGCCAACCATTTGGGACAGGTAACTTTAAAGCTAAGAAAGCAGTTCTCTTAACCAGCACACTTGAGAGTGGAAAATGTTGGCAAATTGCTACCTCCTGTGGAAAACAGAGGTAGCAAAACAGTTGTTAGAAGGGCTAAAGAAAAATCAAAAAGGGATCTCAGGTAGGTCTTGGAAGAAAGATTTATATGTAAGTTTATTTCCCCTATGGACAGCCTTGTTTGTACTCCATCATTCTGTGTGATACTGTGACGAAAGGTCACATAGTGTATGTTCAGTAACATACAAACCTGTAAGAGAACTGACTGTGCCATTGTCGCTCTAAATGTGCTTTCCTGAAAAAAAAAATAAAATTGATCATTTTTGAAGATGTCACAATGCCTCCTTATCACTTCCATTAATGCAATTACTGAATCAGAATATATTATTTCATTCTAACCACAAAATCATTCTTTGCTCTATCAGTTTGGGCAGGGTTGCAGTTGCTGTTTGTTTCTGGTGCCAGAAAGTTTTCAGCCTGGGTCAGCATGTTAACTTCTATTCATAGAATCAATTAGGTTGGAAAAGATCTCCAAGATCATCAAGTGCAACCTTTAACTGAACATCACACTGTCAACTAGACCATGGCACTGAGTGCCACATCCAATCATTTCTTGAACACTTCGGGGGATGGTCACTCCACCACCTCCCTGGGCATCCCATTCCAATGTCTAATCATGCTTTCTGTAAAGAAATTCTTCCTGTTGTCCATGGCAGAACAGGACACCTGGTGACAAGGAAAGCTGCCTCCTACCTGCTATCCCCCACACACCAGCCTGTGCCCTGCAGAATTATGACCTTGCTCTCATGCTTGGATGCAAAGCACCATTAACTAGCTGCATATCCTTATGATAGATCTCTATCCTGAGCACACTTAGCTTTTGCTCCACAAGAAGAAATTCTCCCTTTTCTTTTCTTCTTACAACCCCTCTACCAGTGTTACAGAAAAGCTTACCACCAATTACCACTGACTGTAAACCACCAAGTCAGAAAGTATCCTTGTCCCACAGATTTTAAGGCCAATCAAAGTCATGGAAGGGAGTTGTGACAACCCCAAATTCACATGAGCAATCCCACAGCACTGAGCACATTTGCAGTGGGTGCACCTTGGCTATGTCATGAGGTTTGGCCACCCCTGAATGGCCACACAACCTTCCCTTCTCCCAAAAGCAGAGGGGTTTAGGCACTGCATGAGAGCAGCTTTGCTCTGTCTCTCAGTCATGACTGAATAAAACTTCAGTGTCCACAAGATTCAATGCAGCAAGAAATATGGAGACTTTCATGACACACGTGAAAATACAGATTAGACTAAATTTCCTCAAGAGACCATGGCAATTTCCAACTCATGATACCTCCAAAGGCATTCTTCCTTTTTCCTTTTTTTTCCTATGTCAAGAAATTGCATTAACAGCACTGTATATGTAGTCTGTAGGATTCCAAGATGGACTACAGAAAATCGTAATGGATTAGAATTTTATACTTAAATCCTTGCTTTTTGCTGTGGCACTGGAGGATCTGAGTTATTTAATGAGGTATTTTATGTAACTGAGAAGAGGAAATCACTGCTCTACACTCTATTATAAATGGATACAAAAGATCCACATGAATCAGGTTATTATACAGTTAATAACTTATTGAGAAAGCATCTAATAAAAATCACAGAAATTAGCAATCATCAGATTCCATGGGACCTGTGGATCAGCTCTGCACAGGAAGCAGACTGAAAAGGAGTCAGACTCAGACAAATGAGAAGGACATTTAACCTGAAATTGCCTTTAACAAAAGCCACAAAAAGGTAAATGCACATCTAAACATTATTCCATCTATGTGTTTAAGATAGATTTTGATGCTTGTTCGATAATATTTTTTTAAGAATTAACTAAGAAATTGCTCTCTGGCTACAGCCACTTTGTATCAGTCAAATGTTGCTTAATTTGCAGATCTTCCAAAAATAAGAATAATATTATTAAAAGCTGAAATAAAATATTTCAGCATTATATTTCAATAAGCTAAAAAAAGATACTCAGGGCCAAATTAATCTCTGTTGCCATCACACTGACCACAACAGAATCGCATTTGGAAACTTTTGCCTCAGCCTTGCCAGCCATGTATCTACATCCTGCAAAACTAGAAACTAACCCAAAGAGCCACATGTCTGGTGCCATCTACCATCCTGCAAGTTAATTTTCTGTAACAGCCACTCAGAAGGAAACTTTGCACTTCAGTTCTGTCACTGTTTAAGTCTGGACAGCCAGCTCTCAGAAGACCAAGGGAGCTGGGGAAAGGTCTGGAGCATGAGTTTGATGAGGAGCAGCTGAGGGAGCTGGGAGTGTTTAGTCAGGAGAAAAGGAAGGTCAGAGGAAACCCTATTAATTTCTACAACTACCTGGAAGGAAGGTGTAGCCAGGTGGGGGTCAGCCTTTTCTCACAGGTAACAAGTGACAAGACAAGCCTCAAGTTTTTACAGGGGAGGTTTAGATTGGATGTTATGAACAATTTCTCCACAGAAAGGGTTGCCAAACAGTGGAACAGGCTGCCCAGGGAAGTGGAGGTGTTTAAAGCCTTGGAGGTATTTAAAGGACATACAGATGTGACATGGTTTAGTCGTGGGTTTGGCAGTGCTGGATTAATGCTTGGACTCAATTTTAGAGGTCTTTTCCAGTCTTAATGATTCTATGACTCTTACACCTTGTCTCTCTGCTTTATTAATGAGTGAAGATATGAGACAGGATCAATAACAGGTCTGATCCTGTCACAAAACTGTCCTTGAGTCAATCAGTGGTCCACTTAGAACAGCATTACCTATTTAGCAGTGGTAAACGAGACACAGGGCCTCATAAGTGTGCTACTTTCTCTGCCATCTGTTCCCCTGTCCTTCCCCAGTATTCAGAACTAGGGATGTTAGTGAACCCATTTCTCCTCCATGTCTTCCAGATTCCCTTTATGCACATACCTGTTTCTCATCCTTTTGAACCTGCCTCCACCACCTCCTGTGACATCCCAAAATGCTTTCCTTTTCCTAAAACTGTCTCCAAGGAGCTTTCTCCAGTGCCATCTGGTTCTTGTGTTGTGGGACTTGTGAGAACAACAATCCTCTGTTTCATTCATCCACTGCTTCCCATGTTTCCTAAAGAACTGTAAACTTCCTCAGACATCTCCCCACAGACTGGGAACTCCCAGTCTTCACTGGGACCTGCTGCTTCCACAGGTATGGATCTATCTAGTTGTCCAAGAGCGTCTCCCTTTATATAAAACTAGTGAATTCCCTAGTTTATGGAAAAAATAAATGGGCAGGAATTGCCATTCATTACAGTAAATACAGATTCAAGATGAAACCCAGAGAGTAGACAGGCATAAGGTTTTAAATGAAATCTTAAATATTTACCTTTCATCTTTGAAATAGTGTCTTACTAGCATACAAAGGAATTCATTATTCATAATTATGGACTTGCATTAAATGTTCTAATATTGAACTAATTGTGTTCTTAGGAACAAACAGGATGGATTTAACTAAAATAGGAAGGTAGAGCACCTTCCATAGAAACTCTGTGAAATCTGTGATCACAAAACTGCCAGTAGGAGTGGCAGTCCCTGCACATCCTTCAGGACTAGACTGGACTGGAGTTATGCTGTCAAAGAGGATTATACTCAAATAATAGCCTTGCCCTGAGAGCTATCAAATTGTAATAAAGATCTCTCAGTCATCATCTTGTCATATTAGGCCTCTGCATTTGGGTCTAACAAGGCATTTGGAACAGGTAGAGCAATCACAGTAAAATGTAATGTATAAAGGTCCTCTAAGTGCCATTACTGGTTAGAAATTGTCAGTGAGATTCAAATATAAAGTATAGGGTTGCTAAGCAACAAAGTCCACAGGACTTCTAAAATAAGTCACAGATGTCCTGATATGCTCCGTGGTAAGAAAAAAAAATCTAGTTTATGTTAAGAACAAGCCTTAACAGCATTCTCCATATCACCTAGTTTTTGTAGTTTAAAATACCGTTTTGTAAAACAAATGAGAAAGGACCGATATCCTTTTGCCCTTCCAGGATTCCCTACACAGCCAAGTGTCTAAACCAATTGCACTTACACTTCAGAAGACATCAGCCTCCCAGGCTGAGTGCTCATCTGCCAGATGTTATCTTGAAAGATATTTGGGGGCAAGGGAATGATACCAAAAGCAAATTCCACGAGGGGTTGTAACAGAAGCACTGACAGTACAACATAAATGTAACTCTATCATCTTGGATGCTCATCAGACCAGCTCACTCTCTCAATTTCTGGTTTGAAATCAAGGACTGCTGAGATGTGTCATTTCCAACTATTCCTTGCATTACTTGCACTTGGTGTAAACTCCTCCTGAGGACTCAGGGCCCCATTCCTGCAAGCTGATGCTTGTGACCCTGCACAAACTCCTATTACCTTCAACAGTGCTTTGTGTGGGTGTAAGGGTTTGCCTGAACAGATCAGTTTGCAAAATCAAAGCCTAAGAGACTGAGCTTAAGTGCATTTTCATTCTCTCTCCTCTCTGCAGCTGGGCCTTAGTTATCTCTCCTCCTAAGACATCCTCAACTCAGTCAGTCAAAGTTCATATCCCAGATTTTTCTGCACTAAAGTCCAGACTTTCATGCTCTCCATCTTTTTACTCTAAAGGTAATATGCTTCACTGACCAGTTTTTTTCTTTTCCTCATTACCAGCCAGCTCTTTATCTGCCATTAAAAGCTCATTCTGCTCCCCAGCAGGTCATCTTAGTGTCAGCCTCAGCTTATGATGTCCTTCACTCACAAAAACCGCCTGAATCATAGCTGACATTTCCATGAATTAGAACAGTCATGAAAACCAATTACCCAGGTAAGGATTTGACTCTAATAAGAGGGGGATAGATATTTATGGTGAAACAAACTTGTTTAGAATTTGGTTTTAAATTTTAAATAACCCTTGTTTGTACTAAACCCTATAAAACACATTTCTAAAGAAAACCTATTTGTTTTTCTGTCCTTTAAAGACCAATATAGTAGACTTCACTTTGAACATTCATTCCAAGACCAACCTGGCAAAAGTACTGACACCATGACAGTGAAGATCTTTGACTCTCCATGATTTCTAAGCCTGGTTTTCACTCCTTTTGTTGCTGTGAAGGCAAGAGTCAGGCTGGTTTGTTGTCCTGATTCGAAAGGACTGCTGCTGGAAACTATATATTAAGCAGGAATTTATATTTGCTAAATCCTAAGGATCTTGTCTGACCCCAGCTCTGTGATCTACTTCCCAAAGAGCCAATGTTTCATGGAAAGGATGTGCCTGGAATGGACCCATGAAAATCACCCAATTCCATCTGCCTCAAACGAGGCAAATACAACAGGCTGACCAGGGTCATGTCCAGCTGGGTTTTGAATATCTCCAAGAATGAAGACTCCACAAACATCCTGAAGAATCTATTCCAATATTGTATCACCCTTGGAATATAGAGTTTTCATATGTTTAAATAAAATTTCCAGTATTTCAAGTTTATGTCCATTGTTCCTTCTCCTTTCTCAAAGAGAAGTCTGTCTCTGTGTTCTTTATTCTACTTCATCAGGAATTGCACACATCAACAAACCAACCTCAGGCCTTTTCTGCTCCAAGATGAGCAGGTCCAGACCTCCCAGCTCCTTCTTGCAGGACAGATGATCCACACCCTTCAAGGTTTTGTGGTTCCTTGTTGGACTCACTTCAGTAAGTCCATCTCTGACATACTTGACCCAGCACTCCAGCTGAGCCTCTCCAGTGCCAAGCAAAGGGGAAGAACCACTTTTGTTGACCATTTGCCAGCAGAAATAAAATCTCTTGTCACCAGGAGCAAAGCTGTGTAACTGTCCCTCCCTCTGATCTTGGTTCCATCTTTTCATGGAGACCCTGAAAACTCAAGTGGTTGGTCCTGCTATTGGGAGTTATTTGACAGTGTATTTCCTGGAACTCATAAGGTATTTACCACGTCTTGCTTCAATCCAAAGAAACCACCTCAGCATAACAATTTACCTTAATGTGCACAGGAAATCCAGAACTCCACTGAGGGGAAAGCAGACATGTTTCCACACTGATTCCTCCATCTCCTAGATATTTGTTTCATAGATATAAGCTGATTTTATTTCAAAATGAAGCTTAACTTTTTGGGTTTTTTTTTTTTTTTTGCTCTTTGCACTTATGTTTAGAAACTGGAAAGACCCTGTACGGTCTGAGACCTCACACTGTATGAGGTCTCCCTTTGCCTCCCTAAATTCTCTACAGGACAGAACGCATAAAATATTCCACAGTCATTGGGTTTTAAATCCAATAAGAAGCTGCTTTGTTTCCTCACATTTCACTGTAACAAGATAGATTTTTTTTGAGCTTAAAGTCTCTCTTGGCCAGTAAGGGTATTTGCAGAGTTATCCTCAGCAATTATCACAGCTGAAACTCCTAACTACACAGAAGACTTGCCTGCTGAAATGCATCCTTGACATAATCCTGAATAATTTAATAGGCAGTTAAAATTTGCTACTAGATACCCCCCTTAGTAAAAAATAACTCTAGCAGTATATTTACTAATGCCTTCCACTACTATCATAAGAATTGTATCACCTGGCTTCCCCACTGTACTTTATAACTAGTGTTTTCCCTTAAGTTTTCTGTAAGCATACACTGTGAGAAGTACATTGATTTAGCTGGACTCTTACAGAACTTTGTCAATAAATTCAAACACAACAGAACCACAGAATCCCAGAATATGCCAAGTTGGAAGGGACCCACAAAGATCATCAAGTTCAACTCCTAGTCCTGGCACAGGACCATCCCCAAGAGTCACACCATGACCCTGAGAGTATTATCTGAACATTTCTTGAACTCAGTCAGGCTTGGTGTTCCCTGGGGCTTGTTCAGTGACCAACTCTTCTGGATGAAGAACCTTTTTCTAATATCCAGCCAAAACATCCCCTGACATAAATTCAGGCCATTCCCTCATGTCCTATCACTGGTCACCACAGAGATCAGTGCCTGCCCCTCTTCTTCTCATGAGTAAACTATAACTGCAATGAGGTCTCCCTTCAGTCTNTTTACTAATGCCTTCCACTACTATCATAAGAATTGTATCACCTGGCTTCCCCACTGTACTTTATAACTAGTGTTTTCCCTTAAGTTTTCTGTAAGCATACACTGTGAGAAGTACATTGATTTAGCTGGACTCTTACAGAACTTTGTCAATAAATTCAAACACAACAGAACCACAGAATCCCAGAATATGCCAAGTTGGAAGGGACCCACAAAGATCATCAAGTTCAACTCCTAGTCCTGGCACAGGACCATCCCCAAGAGTCACACCATGACCCTGAGAGTATTATCTGAACATTTCTTGAACTCAGTCAGGCTTGGTGTTCCCTGGGGCTTGTTCAGTGACCAACTCTTCTGGATGAAGAACCTTTTTCTAATATCCAGCCAAAACATCCCCTGACATAAATTCAGGCCATTCCCTCATGTCCTATCACTGGTCACCACAGAGATCAGTGCCTGCCCCTCTTCTTCTCATGAGTAAACTATAACTGCAATGAGGTCTCCCTTCAGTCTCCTCTTCTCCAAGCTGAACACCAAGTGCCCTCAGATGTTCCTCACAGAGCTTCCCCTTCAGACCCTTCACCATCCTTGCTGGCTTCTTTGGATACTTTCTAAGAGCTTAGGATCATTCATATATTGCAGTACCCAAAACTGCGCATGATATTCAAGGTGACAATCCTTTTGCTCTTTTTCTTGCCTTCAGTCCTACAAAACCCAAGAATCACTGTAACTCACTAAACCAGTGTGCTGACTTTGGCTGGGGTAAAGTTAATTTTCTTAGCAGTGACTGCTATGGGGCTTTGTTTTGGATTTGTGCTGAAAACAGTGATGACAATAGAAATGTTGTTGTTGAGCAGGTCTTACACAGAGCCAAGGAATTTTGTGCCTCTCATGCTGCTTCACTGGTGAGGAATTGGGGGTGCATGGAAGGTTGGGAGGAGGTTGCTGGTTGCAGTTAAATCACAACAACCAGTTATCACTCACAAAACATGTATTTTGAGGCCCTACAACAATACCTCCTGACTATAATTCACCCAGAGAGAGGCCTCACCTGAGGCATCCCATCTCCCAGCTGCTCCTCATGGTCCACATACACCTACCACAAAAAAAGGAGTTTCACAGTTTTACCATACCTTGGTTCAATACAATGTCTTCCTGAAACCCCAGGGGAAGGCAATACGCATCATAATTTCTGAGACACATAAGAAGTATAATAAAGTCAGGGGCACTTTCAAGTTGACAGGATTTAAAGTTCAGGGTAGGATGTGGACTCTCAATGTGTCTCAGTTTCTGAAAAATGCTGAAGGGATTCTATCTGCAGACCCTACCTGCTGGGGTAGGAGTTAGATTCATCTATTCTATCTATTTCTCTCCATCTTTCCAACTCACAAACTCATAAAAATAAATACACTGAAATGTACTACAGTTTACCAAGATTGAAAACTTATGAATTTTTCCTTCATTTGATTTGTCAAAATAGAACAAATTGTAATGCATGCTCTGCCATTTTTCAGTGTTAATTTTTTTATTCTCTATTCTTCTCCCAAAACAACAACATAAATTATATTGTATTTATTTTTTTTAATTACTTCTGGGCTTAGACCAAGTTTCTAAGTGGAAGCAAATTTTTACATCCAAGTTATAATCTCTGAAAAACAACTTATAATGAGAATGCTGACACAATTTTAAGTGGAGTGACATGAATGGCGCCAATATAATGTAGTCAAAACATGTGGGAAATAAAGTATTTTGTTCCAGAAGGATATGAAATTCCCAACTCAGAATAAAGTATACGTCTGGTATTTACTGGATTCTACCAAACATAACAATTTTGCAAAACATACAAGGACTTCGGGGAGTATAGGATTCAATCACAATTCAAAACCTCTTCATCTTGGATACACTTGAGACAAAGGGATTCATGAGCCACAGGGGCTAACTTCTTTCCTTCCTCCAGAAAGTCAAGTGGGATTTATCTCGAGTTAATCATGGTAATAGATAAAATAGGAGATCAGCAAAAGATCTGCCTAGCAGTCCAAAAGCCCACAGAAAATCAAAAATGTTATAAACCACCTAAAATGGCAAACTATGTAGTAACTATTTAGCATGGGAACCATAACAATACAAAAAAAAGGAAGAGTAGGGGAGTTTATACGTCCTCTGTGGTCAGCAGAGGTAGTTTCAATGCCGACACGAAGCAGAGCCTGAAATGAGCTATTACCATGTTATTCTTTATTAGTTGTTTAGCACTGACATTTTATTTAGTTCTTCACCAGAGAGCCCTTGTCCTATTGGATTTACAGTTGCAGGCCTCCTGCCATTTGTTCCAGCCAACTCTTAACTCCTCTCAAACTCCTAATGTCAAGATGGATAAAGAGGTCTGCCAAGCCAAACCCAATGACTGCACAAAAAACCCACACTGAAGCAATGATACAAGAGAGAAAGAGTTAACTGCACTTTTACAAATTACTTACTGTGGGAAATAGAGAAAAAGGAAATGTTTAAGAGTGATGTGAATGGGAAGAGATGGATTAGTGAAACAATGGATTAGTCCTCTCTTGAGGACAAGCAAATTGGCACAGAGAACTGCAGACAGCACTTCAGCTTTACCCAGGAAATAGGGAGGAATAGCCATGAAAACCAAAAAGAGCAAGAGGGGATGGAAATAGAATCTTGTACAGGACAGGTAGATATTCTGCCTACCAGGCAAAGAAAGCAAAGAGAAATTAGGAAAAACCTAATGACTCACATTTGTCAAAGAGTTGTCCTTCTGTCTTTCCTTCTTCCTGTTCTCAGTGCAGGGCCTCACCCGCTGTGCTGACAAAGGCACTCATCTAACGAGAGAGGGATCATCTTCTCAAAAGAAAACTACTTGCTTGTTCCTGTTGGGTTGTTTTCTACCAAATTAGTCACTTGAAAAGCAATGGGGAGACAATGAGACTGTATCTTGTCTGCATCAGTGAGTCACTAAATTGATTTACCCAACTTTCCCCCTAAATGCAGCCCTAGTTCTTCAGCTTTGCTGAGGGGGTCCATGATGTAAAAGCATTTTTGCCAGCAGGGAGCTGCCTCCCTCACCTCTTTAATGGATTCAAGCTTGAACACAAGCACAGCTGAACTTCAGGAGTCGTATTATGAAATCCCACTTTATTCTCAGCTGTTTTATCAGGAGCCTGTGTCTTTTTCATGAGGCCTAAGAATGTGGGACATTATTAGAAAAATTGCCCCTGGTACGCTACTAACAACACAGGTGACACTGAGCATTTCACAAATAGAAAAGCCTGTAGCCTCTTGGTACTACGTACCAGGTCTCATGTTGTCAGAAATGAACTTCACATCAGTACATTTTAAGCAGGAACAGCCCACTGGTACTCAGCTGTTAATATTTAAAATAATGCTGACATCTAGTGGCTGGCTGGACTCGCATACATCTGCACAGGGCTGAAAGCTATTTGAGTGTGGAGGAAAGAGGCTCCAGCTGGAAGTGTCACGTCTCTCCTAGATGTGCACTATTCAAACAAGGAAAATGCATCCTAGTCCTGCAAAAATCAGAAGTTAAATGAAAAAAAAATAGCGGGGAAAAAGATTATTATTCCTCTTTTGTAGATGGAAATTACCATGGGATAAAAGCCAGATGATTAAAAGCTGATGGGGTCAAGACTGCTGCCAACTGGAGCTGAAGAAAACCAAGGAAGAATCCAGACTTTCTCAGAAATATCAGATTGTTTGAAAATAGTGAGATTTGATGATCTGGATTGAGGTATATGCAACTCCCCCTCACTGTCAGCTATGAGTCCTCTCACAGCACATGGCTGCAGGCTAGCTCAGCTCCAGGGCTGCTCCTGGTCTGATCAGGGAGGAGACTTTCTGGGTTGAACTGTCTGAAGTGACCCATATGCAGAGAATACACCCAGAAGAAGCAGCTGGAGAGACCCAAAGACAGCCAAGAGAAGCCTGAAACATAGCCAGAGCAAAGTTAAACAGACCCTTGTCCTGTCTTATCTGAACAGTGAGCATTTCGTTGTGAGGCCTAAAAGCTACAAATCAAAGTTATACAAGGTTGAAGCTCTTTATAAGAAAGTTCTGCAAAGAAAAACTGTACGGATCTCATTTTGGGCCCATGTTGCAGCTCTGTTCAATTTCACTGCCAGAAAACTGGGAAAATCTAAGAGATTTATGTCCAATAAATGATGCTCACTGCCCACACCTCCCCCCACTCCCCTCACTGCATTTGCTTCCTGATGCATTAGAAAAAGCAGACCCCTTTCTCACACAGAACACTTAAGATTTTCCAGGACAACTTAAATATCAGGTCCTGTAAGACTGGAAAGCTTTGTATATATCCAAGTGCTGACTAAACTGTGAGGCACAGAACAGGTCTGAAATTTTCTCAAAATGCTGGTTGTTAGAAGAGTATGATTCTGCTTCTCACCTGGTGCAGGAGTAAAACACATCACCCAGAGAAGAGCAGGCCAGCCTTCTTCATGCTTGAAATGCAATTGTGCCATTTTCTAATGACATGAGGTGCATATTCATCTGGGAATAGGTTACTGGACTAGAAATTGGACTCCCACCTGGAGTACTGCACGTAGATCAGAGGCCCTCAACATGGGAAGGTCTTGGACCTGTTAGAGTGGGTTCAAAGAAGGGACAAAGAAATAATCAGAGAGCTGAAGCATCCCTCCTATGAAGACAGAGACTTGTTCAGTCTGAAGAAAAGGCCACTCCAGGGAGATCTTACAGCACCTTTCAGAATCTAAAAGGGCCACAAGTGAGTAGATGAGGGACTTTCTACAAGGGCATGCAGTGACAGAACCAGAGGAAACGGCTTTAATTTGAAAGAGAGTGAATTTAGATGGGATATTAAGAAGAAAATCTTTACTGTGAGGGTGGTGAGGCACTGGAACAGTTTTAGCCCAGAGAAGCTATGGATATTCCATCCCTGGCAGTGTTCAAGGTCAGCCTGGATGGGGCTCTGAATAACCTGGTCTAGAGACTGGTGTCCCTGTCCATGACAGGGGAGTTGGAATTAGGTGATCCTTAAGGTTCTTTCAACCCAAATCATTCCATGATTCTGTGACATACAATTCGTACAGCTATTATTCCATCATCTTCTACCCCATCAAGTCCAAAGTTACTGTTGCTGTACTTTGCAACAGTACTTTCCTTCCTTTCAGATCAGACTCTGATGGAGGAAGGCTGGTGCCAAGGAGTGTTGGAGGGAACAGTTAACAAAGCAGACAGCAAGATCTCACGGGTGTCATTGCTGCTGCCACCAGCATCCCAGGAAGCATGCAGACTGATTGAAAAGGAGTGGAAGATAATTTAGGGAGATTCACAAGAGGTAGGACCATACCAAAATTACTGATCCCCCAGGAAAACCTGCATGTAGTAAAGAGATGAATTCATGCTTCATGACACAAAAGATACCATATTGCAGTACCAGCAAAAGATATGAATTGAACCCATCTCATCGGCGGACAAGCCAAGAAGTCCAGATGCAGCAATCCAAGTTATCCACCTTCACCAATTTTGCAAATTTTCATGTATCTAAGAGCAGTAAATGCTCAGTATTGTATGAAATAGCAAAGTCCTGAAGCAATAGAGGCACTATGTGGCCCATGTGATCTGAGCCAGTTTTCATCTCATTGCTCTGGCAACTTTCCTACAGGCTGAAACAAAATTCTTAGCCACAGTAAACATTTTAAATATCTTGAACAATGCACACTGTCTTCATATATTGCTCAAAATAGTCATACTAAGACAAAAAAACCGCACTACATACCTACAAAATATTGGCCAATTAAATCATCACAGGGAATTGACACAGGAATGCTTTTCCTGAGGGCTAAAGACAGCTTTTCTCTAGGATTCCCAGTCCCATCCTTGACACAGTAAGAGGGTATTATTTAAGACAATTTTAATTTCAACTCTCATTACTTTGAGAGCAATGATTCAAATCCCTGACCCACAAAATTCCAAGTATTTACTGAAGATTTGAGTGTCAAGAAATGGAGGAAAGCACTTGTCCTACAGATATTTTATTTCTGAGTGCTGCAAATGTCTCAGCACTGCTGGCAGCCAGCAGCACAGAGAACTCAAACAGCTTCATTCACAACTATTTACCATCACCACCCAGTACTCCCTCTGAGGTCACTTTAACCTTTTCAGAACAGAGTCCTCCATAAAACATGGAGGAGGTTGACTTCTAGAAGACCAGGAAAGCATCTGGAATACTTAGAAACACTTTCAGAGTGAAGGATTCCAATACAATAATGCAGTCTTATTATAGGCCATACACATGTAAATGTCCAGTTCTTCTGATGACCTTTTTTATTCTACAACAGCCAAGAAATCCAAGCACATGCATTGAGACTTAGCTGTCACTGGGAATTTCCTAAGAGAAGCCATTGTCAAGGTGTTAACCAAAAGGACTTTAATAATGATTATCAAATAATAGGTAATAGATGATTGAATATAAATTAAATGGTAACCAATTGGTGATTAAGTGATCACTGATACAGTAATTGAGACAGCTGTCAAACTCTCTAATTATTTAACGCACTTGTAATAATTAAGTTATAGCTGGATATATATAAAGGTCACTAGCACATAATATACTTTTAGGCTGAAAGCAAAACGCTCCTTACCTTGCTGAAGAGATCAGATGCTCATAAAGGGTCTCTGAGCCCTGAGGAGTGACCTGGAGAAGCGTCCCTGCTCACAGAGAGATCAGCAGCAGAGCTCAGGGGGCTCGGGGAGGCCACAGGTACGGGGAAGAGAAAGCGAAGGACTTGCAGTCAAGCCCCGCCTTGGCGTCTGTGCACGTGTGAGGCTGTGGCAGCTTTAGCTTTGTCTAGTCCCAGCTGGGGCTGCTGCTCTTATCTCCTGATCAGACATGGCCCAGGTGCCTCAGTCCCCAAGAAGATGCTGCCTCACATGGTTCTCAATCAGCCCGGCCGGCTTGTCAGCGATGCCTGAGCCAAAGCTCTGCTCACACCACCAGAGAGTGGGCATCCACCATGGAACTATCAGCAAACTTACCAGTACACACATATTTTCCACATTAACCTAAACCTGTTACTTCAGTATTGCTGCCAGCACAGAACTTATGTTTAGTAGCAGCCCTTTGCATAGATATTTGCCTACTGGTTAGAGAAAATTTAAGTTATTAAAAAGTCATTATTGAAGTTTATCCAGAACAAAAAAAAACCCTCACTGCTCTGAAATACTATATACACTGCTGAAGATTTGCCAACACTCTTTTGTCATAGTCTCTTATAAGGTTTTAACTTCAGATCTAGTATACTTTTAATGTGAAAGGCAGTGATTTATTTTCTCCCATTTTTTTACATTTTCCATACATACTGCATTCAAAAGATCCATAATGAAAAACAGATCTGTTTGGAAGCAGAACAGTATTACTCTACCTTGCACAAGGACTCCCATCCTCAATGCTGTACTAATCAATCATGCCTATGGAAGTACACTAGCAATGATTCAAGCTGAAACATAACCAAATGGAAAATAAACCTGAAAATTTTCATATATATATCAATTGCAAAGTTATAAATTTGACTAAGTGCTACTGTCAATCCTCTTAAAGACAAAACTGCACAAAAAAGAATGACTAATAAAGCTAAATATCCATCCAAATAAGACTTCAGTAGAATATACCAAAAACCCCTAAAAGAAGTCCACTGTACCCTTCATTAATGCAGCAGAATAAAAACAAGGCTTTGAGGCAATACTGACCTAAAGCAGATCAAACTCTTTGTCCAGAAAACACAGCACCTTCTTTGTCCAGAAACTTCCACGTGAAAAGTAAACAGTTCCCTTCCTTGGGCCAAGGATGCAACTTTCACGTGTGGAAAGCTTCGAAGTCCTCACAAAGCTTCACTGGAATTTACCTACCCAGTTAAAATGATTGTTTCAAAGTGTTGAAAGCACAAAATCAAGTTAAAAACTACATACTGGTAAACACTGACTTAGGTTTAAAAATGTGATGCTAAAAGTAGTGTTTATCCATGAAGATTTCTTTCAACAAAAAATTTTTTTTCAAAAATATTTCATAAAAAGGGGCTTGTCTGATGAACTTGTGTTTGAACAGAAGCAGTTCCAAATTTAAGAGGAGCATTTTTTATCAGTTTGGGGTTTAGCTTTTGCCTTTAAAATGAGAAAATACTGGTTCTTGAACATGTCCTGAAAAAGTTTGGAAAAATGACTATTTATTTAGCAGTGGATTTCCCTCTCCTCACCTTTTCACACAGCATTACCATAAGCTTGCAATTTCATAGTACTGAGAGACATCTCTCTTTTCAGCAGTTGCTCAGACTACAAAGCAAACAGTCTCAGTCAGGTAACCATCTATTAACTTTGCAAAATCTAGTAAAAAACGCAGCCAAAACTGATCTTTGCCAGTTCATTTTCAAAATCTAAAACTGGCACATGTGAAAAAATAAGTAGTCACAACGCTACTTAACCATTAAAAGAAAAATACAATTCTGTTTCCTGCAAAGAAGTTCCACAAAATTAAAATACCAAGGCAAGAACAAATTTACAGAAGTGGAGGCATATAGCCAGATAACTTCTTTACAAAAAAGTTTCCCCCCAAAACACAGTGTTTGTTTACAAATATTTTAACAGATCAGCCACAAATATTCTCTACATTACAACAAATTGTTTTGATAGAAGAAAGGCACATTACTATTAAATAGTAACGTAATAGATGCTGTGTGAAAGCAAGACAATCACCTTCCCAAGAGTTTTACAGGAATGACTCAATCACAGTTACTAGTTCTCCTACTGAAAGGGGACTACATCACATACAGTGACAAATCTCCAAAGAAAATAAAAATTGGGATGTATATAGAGACAGGCACACTAATATTGTTTGGGGGCTTTTTTGGACAGGAGGGCAGGTTTTACATCATCATAAATGATACTCATGTACTACAGGGCACTTTAGGAATTTTTCAGGCTACCCATTCAACTAAGTTCTCTTCCATTAACAAACCCATTGCAACTACAAATACCCTTGCCTATGGTAAGCTGATGCCCATACACATGACAGCTCTGCTTATTTTCACCCCAGGAACTGTCTCACAGGGAGGGGTATTCTCCCAAGTTGTTAATAACTACTTCAGGGGGAAAAGTGTACTTTCATTACAGACAATAATCCAAGCTAGTATGAAGAAAATTACTTGCTTTGTGAAGTATCCAAGTCAGGAAGAGTAATCCAACTATTTTAAGTACACTACATCACAATGCTAAAATACATAGGATCATCAAGTGCCCCGTATTATCAACAGCAGCTCTATATGCCAGCTACCATTAGTAACCCATCTTTGAGATATTCCTTGTCTTGTGGTAGAATGAGTTTAGCCAGAGATGCTTGTGTTCCAAGAGACAGATGGATGCTTCCAGTGAGAATACAAATAATAGAGGAAATACAGAGGGAGCTGCAGATCTCAGTAAGAGATGAGCAGAGGTACATAAAGCAGATGAAACAGCAGAGCCATTTCACACTGAGACAGCTAGAAGCAACCTTCAGAGGTTACATAAAGTCAACACCACACACTGCAAAGTTTTATTGCTATATACTAACTTTTAATTTCAAGTTTATTGTTAGGGTCAAGTCAATGCAAAGTTTGTTCTTAACATAGAAGAGGCATTCACCTCTCCCTCAGATATATTATGATATCTTATATAACAACTTAGGTCTATTCAGTAAGATGAAATAAACTTTGCTTTCAACAGCCTAAAAATTATTCTGGCACATTAGCCTTTTAGTGAAAGCATAAAGAATTTAAACTCCAAAGTTGTGAAACAGTTCTTTCCAGGGTAACAAAAGTAACAGGGTTATGTAAAGTCTTACCTTTTTTTTACTTCAGCAGTTTTCATCTCATCAACTCCTTCCCAAGTGAAGTGATAACCAACAGCTGCCTACAAGGCATGCTGGCCAAGGTGAGATAAAATAATTTCTTATTTAGCTTTTTCAAATACACCTAGAGATTTTCTAGAACAGTATGTTAATTGTACTGTTAATTGTATGTTAATTATGTTACTGTATGCTAACTGTACTGTTAACTGCAGTTCTACAGCAAGCTTCATTCACCTTTAGGATGGAGAGCACACCTCCTTCCAAAGGATAAAGCTTTCAAAAACCTGAGTCCTCATCCAACCTCAGTCCCTATTCCATCTGACAACTGATTAACTATGAGTACATGGAATAACTGAAAACAAAATGGAAGTTCAATGAAAACTGAATTAAGCAGATCTAAAAAAATGGTAACACTTTTGTTAAATAAAGTACAATACCAAGGGAACAGTTGTCAGATTCTCAACTTTTAAATATCCCCATGCCTAATGGCATGCCCCTCTGCTCAAAGAATAGCACAAAGTAAGAGTCCCTGATAAACCAAGGACCATTTATTTCAGTTCCTCAGCAGATGTCACACTTCTCATAACTGGGAGCAGGGGACACACAGGCTTGATTCAGGGAAAACACTGGGAATGCTCTTCCATACACAGTCACCAGATCCAAGTCAAAGAGGAACCATATCAGTAATGGGGTAGCAATAAATGAGTAGGTAGGACACAGTGACCCTCCACAAACCCCATACTTCATTTCCTCCCTTTCAGCCACAGCAATTTTTCTTTCTGGGGCTATTAATTACTAAATTACCCAAAATTACTTGTAGAAAAGTCTCTTAGGTTCAAGGCTGCAATCACTTAATCCACTGCCTACAGATCAATCACTAAGTATGTGAAAAACAAGTATCCTTCCTAAAGAAGTTTATGCTGACATAACTCATCAATAATAAATGGGTGAGAATCTTTCTTCTGCCTCATCTGGTGTTACATTCATTGTCAGATCAAAGAGAAACTCCACTGAAAAAAGATAATCAGCCATTCTCTTTCACAGTCACAACTTATCCAGCGCTTCCCTTCTGTTTGATGTTTCTAAGTGTGTTTATATCTGCTGCTTCCATGTTACATCACACTTGTTCTTCTAGTCTAGTGAAAAATTTCTATTCCTCTGGGATACACAAACCAATCCCCCACCTGCAAACACAGACCAAGTATATGATTAAGTTTTCAAATTTCCAAATTACAATAGTTGCAATAAGCAGCAGGTTCCGTAACATTTCAGTGCAGTTAAATTTCTCAGTGCAGCTAAATTTCTATTAAAAATAACACTATGTCAACAGAAGTCTTCATTTATTTCCAAGCGTTCAAATTGTTATTACACATATGCCATTTAACTATTTTTTATTTGAACATTAAAGTAATTACAGATGGAGGGCTCATATTTCCAGTGGCCTCTCTGCAGCAGATACCACCAGAGCAAAACATGAAACATTCCACATGGCTAACAATATGACATTTGAGTTACCAGAATTACAATAAATTTTATTTTTTTTTTGCTAACAGATCACATAAGTACGTAACTGGGGCATTTCCTTTAACAGAAATATCAAAATAAGTACTGCATTTGTTTATTTTCAATATGAACATCTCCACACACGAGCAACATGGTACATGACAGTTTGATTATCACACTTACAGTACTTTGGCAGCTCTAACTGTGACGTATTTTTCCCCCTAAGCTCCACAGTAGGTTTAATTTGTAAAACATATTGCTGATATGCCCTGCATAAACACCAAGAATAAAACACATCTTTCTTTTGTCACTTCAATGGGAAAGGAAGCAATGCTTTTATCTCATATTACACAGCCTTGTCATACATGCACAATTTTCTTCCATGAACACGCCTACATGTAACCTAACTAATATTTTATCTCCAGGAAAATAACCTTTATTGAAAAAAAATCAGAATCTTCTTCTCAAAATAGAAAGACTACAGCCATGAATGATTACATGACAAATCACTACAGTTCATTTCAAAATACCAAATGTGTCAAGTTTTTATCAAGGTTACTTCTATTATTCTCTTACAAGCACATCTGTCACCTGATCAACTCATCCCATTTTGAGTTCGTTTGTGAAACTGGCTGGTTTATTCAGATACTTACTAATAACTAATAGTTCATGGTTAATAAATACTAATTTCTTTGAATACCTCTACCATCAATTGCCACAAGAGAACTAATCACTGTAATGAACTTTTTCACTTCACTCTCCCCAAATGAATGCTTTTAATTTTCCACCTTCCTGAACAGTTATATTGTACTCTGATACACAACTGTCATCCAATGACCTATTATCACAGTAATCTAAGTGAGGATAATGTTCCCTCTAATAAAATCATGCACTTTAAAGTAGCTACATGAAAGTTTTGAAGTAAAATGGATGAAATCTGGTCACAAAATTTCAGATCAAATTATATATACATACTGCAATAACAAATACCTAGAACTTGTCCATAGTGACCTGAAGCAATTTATTTCACTCACTCATTTGAATTATTTTAGCAGCTAGTTATTCTATTTGGTCCAAATAGCCCTACATGATGTTAACAGTCATTCAGAACAAAATGTTGTGCCCAAAAACATATCTGCTACCACAAACATCTCTTCACCTTTTATTCACCCTCAAGCAGTTCTTAAAAATTTAAGATTTCCTGAGCTATAAAAAACCAGATGTTAATTTTATTTGTAGTATGTCAACAATGGGTAAGTTAAAAAGCAGGTGAAGGTATGTGACACAATATTTAAATAATACGTAAGTAATTTGATGAAGTCACATTTTCTCACCCTTCAATACCCATTTGCATTGACTTATAAATTCTGCAGCACAGGAACAGCCTGTGTATGGCACTTACAATCATGTCTGCAATAATAGCTATATTAAGATGTTCAGTAATTCAAAAAATGTTTATCTATACAAAGTTTAGAAACTACAATTACTTTATCATCAAATGGGAAAATTACAGCCAAACTAATTAATTTGAACATTCACTACATACTAGATGTTGAAATGTCCATTTTCATGAAGTTGTCTTATATTCTTGCTTCAATTAACTGAATTAAATGAGCAAATGAACTCTTCTTCAATTCTGCTTCCATTTCTTCCCTGTAGTTATTGAGTGCCAGCTAGCTTTGATCTCTCACCAATAACTTCCACTGTGGTTTGCCACTCACCTCTCCAAGTTCTATATTATATTTGTGACTCGGTGTCACCAAGAAGCCCTTTCACTGTGGCAGCACCTGGTCTAACAGAGCTTCCACAAGGCAGAGGCTTTTCTTACCAGAACAGTACCAGGACTGACCAGCCAGGTTGGCTGGGTCGTGATCCACCATATGCTGTGTAAGCTCCTTGTGAGTGCTAAGCACTTTCTGTGCAGAGATAACACAGCAGTGCACAACTAAGCCACAGAAAGCAACCTGAGTTCAGTGCTCTGGGAGGCAGTATGGATGGGGCAGAAACATGACAGACAGATGTTTTGGCTGCAGCAGTTTTAAGCCTGTTTGATTGTTTAACCTATGTTACAGTCTAATTTAAGCATCATTCTTTATGCAATACTCTCAAATGAACAAGAGTCCTACAAAGACAGGCCAGCTGTTCCTTTTCTGTAGAAAACTGGTTAGTACATGTTCCAGAATGAATTTAATGCAAACCTTGAAAAAGGTACTAACTAGTAACCACATTTAGATCTTTTAAATACTGTCTTACTCTGAGGTATATATCTATTACTGCAGAAGTTTATGCGTCACATCTAGAATCCAAGAAAAAAGGCTACTCGTATTTTCTAGGTCAAGCAAGCTATAGAAAAATGGGAAAAGATAGCATGTGTTTTGTGTTCAAGTGTTATCATTTAGCTTAACACTTCATGCAAGTAATGCAAAAAAAGCTATATACTCAAGACTGTTTACATCTGAATAAATAGGGTAAAGTAGCAAATATTGAAAATTATCTACAAAAATGTGTTTTTCAAAGTATTCACTGTTTGTACCAAGTCTTAAAGCAGAAAGCTGCAGGGCAATACCAAAGAGAATGGAATAAAATTAAAAACTGAGACATTTTGAGAAATCTCAGAAAATAAATTTGTATTAAATGTAAACTAAACTGGAACTAAATCAACGACTAAAGCTATTAGGTGGCCTTATCAGAAAACACCTTCAATCAAAAGGCCATAAACAAGTATGCTTTACATATTACTTGATTTGTTTATTTTACACCATGAGGTGAAAGCAACACCATTCCTTTTAGTAAAGTATACACAAATAGCCTCACTCAGAATACACTTTTAATGCACATAAAAAAAGTATTCATCTTACAAATTGTTTTGCAATCCAAATATACAATAGCTTGGAAAACAATATTTTAGAAAACTAAAGCCAATGTAAAAAGACTGCTTAATACAACTAAATGATATAAGTTTTTGTATGGCTCTGTCTTTAGAGTTTTCTTACTGCATCATCAATATCAGAAATCTGTTCCTTCAGCTGATTCCACTGTTCTGGATTTAAAGAAATACCTGAAATGCATTAAAAATAAATACTTAGAACAACAAGAAAATTGTGGTGCAGGATTCTTGCGTAATTACTATAAAGGCTAGTTTCATATACAGTCTATGTCATAACTATTAATGCTAAACACAGGCAGTACAAAAGCCCTGACTGAGAAGTAGGAAATCATTCATATTCCTGCTGGCTTCTAAAAGCCATACCTATGTGGACTGGTCTTCTGTGCACTTTTCAAGTACTGCAATTCTGGGGGTTTTCCCCAGTCTTTACTTTTTAAAGCACTGCAAATAACACATACTATAAGTAACCTTTTGGAGAGACTCTATTCCACTGTTCCACTTCTAGTGACATTCAATCAATAATCATTCAGTAAGTACCCCATAAACCACCTCCCTAGTTCTAAATTTGTCCTTATCTTCCGCAAGCTTGAGTCCAGGCACATGTTTCATTTGTGCTTTAGTCTCCTTATTCTTCCACTACAGTCTCTATGCCAACTCTGCAATGAGTGCAGCCTTTCAGGGCTACCTCTCATACTTTCTCTCCCACCAAGCTCTTCTACTCTTTAACCCCATTCTCCCCTCTCAGTGAGCAGGTTTCCTTCACTGCTTTCTCCCTGCAGGTGGAGTAGGGCCTGAAAACAGATGAAACTTTTGAATTCCGTTTTTGGAGCTCATAGCCTTTTTTCCTTCTACCATCACTGTCTTATCAGAGCAGCACCCTAATTTTAAGCAGCAAGCAGTGTGCATGAAACTTCTCTAAGCAGTTTTCCACCAGCCTTTAGGTGAAGGTTTCATTAGAAGACAGGTCAGGTGTGCTAACCCATTACTAGGGGACCAAGCATCATCAAAATGTCCCTCAACCACACATCATATGAACTGCACAGTTAAGGCCTGCTGTTTGAAACACTCGGACCATAATTTAAACTGCTGGATTTATTTTTCTGTCTTATTAAAATATTTCAACTACTTATCCTGGTTTTAGGATAGCTAAATAAGTGGCTTACCAGTGCATCAATTAAATATTAGGCTCACATACTGTATGAGACTATTATTCAGTTTTATCCTAATAAAACTCAGCAATTTTTGCTGCATTGATAAACATTTCTACCTTCATCATGTAATTTTTGTCACTTGATTCACCCATCAAATCTCATTGGAGTTTGCCACTCAAAGTGCATATAACTATTGAATTCCACCTCAAAACACAGCAGGTTAAAGTGCTTAGAAGTCAAAGTAACCTTTTTCATTAACAAGCAACAGCACACCCAAACCAAGGAATTTTCCTGTACAACCCCAGTACACCTGTTCATGCAAACCTGTTCTCAGTGGTTATTCAATAAACCTTGAAAGTATTTCTCAGGCTTTTCAAACTACTGTTCATTGAGTTTCTCCTGAACACACCAGAAGAATGTAACAAACCTTATGCTGACTCTACATTAAACGTTTTCAAACTTCAAACTTTGTAACTTGGCAGTGCAGGAAGACCAGGGAGGGACTTTTTGCAACAGCATGAAGTGACAGGGCAAGGGGGAACGGCTTCAGACTGGAAGAGGGTAGATTTAGACTGGATATTAAGAAGAAATTCTCTACTGTGAGGGTGGTGAGGCACTGGAACACATTCTCCAGAGAAGTTGTGAATGTTCCATCCCTGGAAGTATTCAAGGCCTAGCTGGATGAGGCTCTGAGCAACCTGGTCTAGTGAAAGGTGACCCTGCCCATGATAGGGGGGTTGGAACGAGATGGTCTTTAAGTCCCCTTTCAAGCCAAATCACTGAACAATGCTATGAAACCCCAGGGCAGAATGTTTCATATTTACCTCTTCAATTAATGCAATATGAAAACTGATAAAAAGTAGACTTTTCTAAGAGAAGCAACATAATATTAAGCACAGAACTACTACTGCAACTGTGCTCATGCCTCCGTCTTGGAAAAGTCCTGACAGTGTTTCACAGTAAAGGCTTCCCAAGAAAAGTAACTATCCAAGCAACAATTAAAGGTACAATGGCATGTGCTGTGCTGCAGATTAGAAATGTGGCACCAAAGACTGACCACTTGAGATACTTTCCCCTCTACTGAAATCCTGACATATTTTTATCAAAGTTAGCCTCATTAAATGTTCTGATTGTTTTAATAAAAAATTTAATAGAAAGATAAGGATGTGGTTGTTTTAACAAAATTAACATATTATAAAAAATTATTACATCTTTTCAGTGAATTTTGAAATATTGCATTATAATAAAAGAAATTGTGATGATTAAGTTAACCAACTGGGGGAAAAAAGTATGGCTATCTTATGGCCATGTTTATAACTCCCAGAGCAAATTTGGTTGTATTTGATGTCTTGCTTTCCTCAAATCTTGGAGGATCTGTTTAGGAAAACAAACTCAGGCCAACAAACCCACTGTGTTTCTACTTATTATTTTACTTACAGATTTAAATTAATCCTTTGTTGAAATATAAATTATAAGAAAAATATTACTGTAAAAATATCATGTAGCATCAAAGGATAAAAATACGGTAAACAAAGTTCTACTGCAAACTGTAGACAACGTCTTAATACAAAGTAACATCAAGCAGAACAATACCTTTTCTGCCAGGCTTCATTTCACCTTCTTGATCCATCCAATATTCTCTAATATCAATTAAGACTTTTCCTTTAAAGTCCCGAACACTGACATATCTCATTTTGCCAATCTGTCAAAACACATATAAAGGTCTTTTAGGTATTTTACATATTACAGCATTCACTTTCCCCAGCAGCATTAGACTTTGACATGTGACCTGCACACTGCAGCTTATTTTAGATACAAGAGAAACAACTAGATTAGAAGCTTAATTCAGAGTAGTCAGTAGGCTAATCAGCAACGACTTAAAACTAGTTGAGCATGCAACACTCAGTGCGAAAGAAGCCCTCCTAGAATAAAAATACCTGTATTCTTTACCTGCTTGCTTCTTACAAAAGCAGTGAAAGTACTGTTTTCTGAAATAAAATTTTGCCTTTGCAGCAGCTGTAAACAAAGAGGGGAAAGAGGTAGCTCTACTCTCAAATTTTAGTTCATTCCACATGTACAGAGAGAAAATTAGATATTCATGTGCAGTATCTGCCAAGAAAACCTCTCCAGAAATTGTGGTGTTTTCTTCATTTTTTTTTTAAACACAGTAAATACAGATGGAAATGAAAGCTAGAGACCAACTGTCCAATACCCACTCCCAAATCCTCACGGGTATGTCACTGTACCAGGTGTCCCAAAAAGCCACTCAAATCTTCTAAGTTTACAAGCATATAGCATAGTATGACATGACTTTGGAATTCCATAATTTCTGCACCAGTGTTTTAACTGAATTACACGGGCACCTCTTTTTTGGGGGGAGGGCCAGGGTGAGGGTTAACTCTCCAATCAACTAAAATAACTCACATGTTCAAGACATATGCTCTTATTTCACAAAACAGATATAAACATGAATACTTTCACATTTGCTTGAAGGAACTTTTCTTCTTAGGCACATCGTGCTACATGATCTCTAAAACTCATTTTGGCTGGTTAAATGCTTTCACAGTATTAGAAACTTAACATTCAAAAATAAAAATATAGTGTCATGGCAGTTTAGCTCTTTCAAACCACATCTGGCACTATGTCTATGCCCCTCAACACTGCTGGCAAAGAATATTCTGAACAGCCTAGACAAACATTTCTTGATTTTACCCGTTAACGCTTCAGTAACTTTTAAGGTCACCTCTAAGAACAGCTTCAAGCGGTAGCTCTCTGCAGTACCTTTGTTTTCCACGGCTATTGAAGAATCTTAGTGTATTGCCAAGCAATTACAGACTTGTCCTAGGAAATAAAATCTAATACACTACAGCAAATTACAGTTGCAAATACAGTAAAAGGGTTGAGAATGTGATTTTCAAGGATAAGACTGTACATCTCAATTCAACTACAGTAAGGTGATGGGCCATAACGTAACATCCACATTTACTCGGTCAGTAAGTCTGCCTTATATTAAAGTAGTTCTACAGGACAATGTTGAAAGTTAGATATTATATCACTGTCCAGATCTCAGCTGAATGATCACATTAACTTTTGAATGTTTAGTTGAAATCTATGCAAAAGCTGTCACCACTAGAACTTTTAAATAGGCTTCTAAGGTACAATTCCAACATCTAAGGTTTAAAACCATGACCAAAATCTAGATTTAAGTAAATTCATGTTTCTTGATACTTAGCTACCTGTAATTCTGCTACAGGTTCATTTCTGAAAAACTCTTTTGTTATACAGCAGCTGATAGTCCTAGAGTAATTCCACTCAAAGTATTTTTAGTCCTCTATAACCACAGCAGTGTTCCAAGGTTTGCTATGCTGGTTTTGGCTAGGGTAGAGTTAATTTTCTTCAAGTGGCTGGTATTGGGCTGTGGATTGCACTTGTGCTGTACCCAGTGATAACAGAAAGATGTTCTTATTCTGAGCAGGGCTTACACAAGACAAGGTCAAGGCCTTTTCTGCTTTTCCTATTGCCACGCTGGCAAGGAGGCTGGGAGTGCAAAAGACAAGACACAGCCAGGACAGGTGACCTCAACTGACCACAGGGATATTCCATACGATATGGCATCATGCTCAGTATAAAGCAGGGGGAAGAAGAAGGAATGGGGGTACACACTTGGAGCAATGCTATTTGTCTTCCCGAGTACCCATTAGGTGGGATGAAGCCCTGCTGTCCTGGAGATGGCTGAATTGCACCTGCCTACCCATGGGGAACAGGGAAGTATTTCCTTGTTTTGCTCTGTTTGTGTGTGGTACTTTTGCATTTACTTTGGAGAAAACCCACAAGTTTTCTCATTTCCAATTCTCTCCCCAGTCCCACTGGTGGGGGACTGAGTGAGCAGCTGCTAGTTGAACAGAATAGTCACACTGATTTATAGCAGTGCAGCTACTGCAGTTCAACCCTCACAGACAAGTTCATATACTTTTTGTTAAATACTGTGGATCCTTAGATTATACTGCTCTACTGAGTTACACGAATTAAAACCATCATTTTCAGGTTTCCGTTTCTTAGAATAAAATGCGCTGAACTGTGTCTCAGTTCCCTTCACAGCTATGCAACTGACTTCCTGTGTTTCAGCAAGCAGCTTCTTCACCATTCTTATTTCCAGTTTGTCTGCTGTAGACTGTACACATACCATGGAAGCAGAAACAGCAAAAACAGTTCCTTCTTTCCTAGCTAATACCTATATGTACAGTATTACAAGGAGCACCAAGAAGACATCTGTAAACAGTGAATGTGTTGTGAAAGGCATAGGTGATCACCTAAGGTACATAATTACTGTGATAAACTAATCAGTTTCAGAGCATCACAAACATGTATATACCTTCCTTCAGATGCCTATGATAAAGACACTACACTGGGAAATTAAAGAACTTATTTCTCCCAAGTCAAAAAGCAAATATGACCAAAACTCAAAAAAAAAAAAAAAAAAGGGGGGGTGAAGGGTGGACAGGACAACACACAAGCAACTTTTAAGTAAAAATTTTGGTCAAATGCATGATAATGCAATGTGGTTCCACTCTAGGTAGTCATTAATGCATCCTGACAAACCTTATCCAAATCAGGCATAGGTAGATGATAGGATTAGTCAAACTAACCAAAGCACATGGTGCAGAGCTCAGGTTGGCTGGAAGCCACAGACAGGAATCTAATGTATCAACACTAAACCTTTCCACATTAGCATGAATAACTCTTGTCCTTAGAGCCTCTAGTAATACATCACATAAGGAAGTAAGATCAATTTCTGCATGCTACCTGCACACAGATCCTTCAACAAACCGCAAAGTATACTAGTCTACCTATAAAACCTAAAAAGGCCAAGATACGTAAACACATAAAATACACCTGGTCTGTTACATTGAATTAATTCTCTTCTACTTACATTTATACTATTCTTCATAAGTAGTTGCAAAAAAAAAAAACCCTACAGCAACAATCTCCAACAAGAACATAAATATTTATGAAAATGCTGAAAATGTTCTGAATACAGTCATCACAATGAGCTCTATATTAAGGGAAGCTGTATGCCTTAAGAACATAGCCTGAGGGTGTAGAACAACAATCCTTTAAGTTTCACATCATTTGCAGCCACCCCCACACACAATATGGACACCATAGAACTTGTGACTATCCTATGAATGCTTTACAGCCTGATTTCCATGAACTGAAGCCACACTTGTAAGTTATACTGCAAAGTCACTTCCACTTCAGAGATCATTTTACTGCCAAGGGAGAGAAACACTCCAGAAAGGAGAGTTTCTAGTATTACTAATAGTCCTACAACAAACAAAACTGTATCTAAAAAATGGACATGTAACAGGATCTTATAGAATGCCCTTCTGCGCTGGGGGCAGGGAGGGGATGTACCTTCAAACCTACTGTAGTTCTATTTATACACTGCAGTATTTGCATCTTAGTTACTATGCAAAAGTTGATGTAGCTTGAAAAAACTGACAATGCTGCACATAACACATGGAGCAATCTAAAAAATATTTTATTGATTACATGAAAGGCAGGCAGAGACTGAGTAACACTGATGTTTTAGGTCAAGGTGATATTCAAATATCTGTATCATACTCAACATCAGAAGAACGTTGTTCTTTTCTGACTTATTAATAAGAGTTCTCTACTGCCTGTTTTTAGTAACTTTTTATTATCTTAGGTCAGAAAGGTTTCAAGAAACCAGAGCACACAAATACCTTCACTTTTATTTGAAAGGGTCTGGCTGTTTTCGCATCAGGGGAACACCAAAAATTTTAAGTTTTCTCTAAGGCTGAAATTTCTGAACTTATTACAAACACAGAATAAAGTTTATATACAGTTCTCTAAAGTTCTAGCTGCAGCTCACCTCTTAAGGTATGGAATTCACTATCTCACTTTTCCTACAGAGTTCAAAGAATGCCCAAGCAGAACTAAAAATATTATGCACTTCCTTCGATAGGGAAGTCCAGGCATTGCCTTCAAGTGAAGCTCTCCCTGCTAAACATGAGAAGAGGAAAGTGAGAATTGAGACACTAAAAATAACTGCCTTGTATAACAGTATCAATTAAGCAGGGCTTCTCTTTAAAAAACTTTTTCTTTCCCCATATTACCTCACACAGCTACAGCCCAGAATCATTTAATCTCCCTTACTCTGAGTTTGGGCCACCTCATTAGACACCTTTCCCACTTCCTTTCAAAATGTTGAGAATGAAAGTCTCAAAAACTTAAGTTCCTTTCCAGCCAGTTAATCACACCTTTTATAGGTCTTGATCCACAGCCCCAGAACAGGTAATTCTGAGTTATGTGTATTCTTGAACAGGTCTCAGCACATACTGCCTTGGCTTACCCTGGGAACTGCATACCTTGAATTCACAAATACACCTTTCTACTGAAAAATATACATTCAGCCCATCTTAAAAACAGGGAGGATGTTACAAATTACTATCCTTATGGATGTTTGTTGATAAGATCCCACATTATAAAATAATGGAAGAAGTAAAAGTTATTCCAAAATGCTGTCATCATACAGGAGCCAAGCTGTCCTTGACCTAGTTAAATAGGAATGAAGAGTCCACACTTTGGTTTCCAAGAAGCTTGTTTTCTCAAGAGCCCTGATTAAAAAAACATTTCCATGTAGAGACAAACTTGTTCTAACATTTACAGTATACTCATGGTAAGTGCTGTGTTTACTGACAAAATGACTACCCAGAGCTACTACAGGCAAAGTCAAGAGGATTAGATGCAAATTCTTTTACTCTGCTGAAACCCAACCACGCTTTTCTGAATATCTCATCTGCACACCAGCACCGTAATCCCCTTCAGCCAAGTATTCAGGAGACCAAGACTATGATGCCAAGAAAGTCAGATCATCTTAAAAAATTTATACTGAATACGATGTAATATGTTACCTTAACCAGGCTCTGTGAGTCATCAATTTTACCTGAAACATATTCTCATCTCTGTTACTGCTTTGCTTAGAAGAAGCTGCACCTTTTGAACTTTCACCAGTCTTTTGTTTCTTTACAGGCTTTTCTGGAGCTGCTTGCTTTTTCCGCTTTGCCTTGGGGCAAGAATAAAAAAAAGGAAAGCATGAGCCACTACTCACTCTGTATGCTACAGAGAAGTTTACATTTTATGTCACAAACTGCTACTAAGCAGTGCACATTATCACCTTCCTGCTGTGAAAGAAGAAGCCCAATACTGTACACTTAGACTGGAATTAAAGAAATAAAACCCCTCAAGTGAGCCCAATTCTGTTCCCAGTGAAGTTTTTACCATAATAATTTGGCTTTAAAGAGAATTTAATCAGATCAAAATACATTTCAAAACTCTTTTTCTTTCTGCACAGTAACACTGTTGGTTCAGTAGTTTTAATAAAAAAAATTAAGTCTGACAGAAATGGCACCTTCCCTTCCACTGAGTACAACAAAAAACACAGAACAGCTTAACTACATAAGAAAATGAATAAAAGATCTGGAAACCACCTGCATCAGACAACATTTTTTGTAAATCAGAATCCAATCTCTGCCCACAGCACGATATATTAAACATGTTTTTAAAACATTCACACAGTATGACCAGTAAATCAGTTTAATCAGATAATCCACAAAGTTATTGTTTCTACTTATGTTTATAAAGTAACCATGCTCCCATACCTCAAAAAAAGATACCAACATACCAAAAATTAGTTTCACCTGCTAGGATCATATTGTGCCCATCCTAATGCCCCCTGCAGCAGACTGCTGGACTGCCTTTTCATGAATACAGTTACCTAACAAAAAAATCACCCCATCATTTTTTTTCTCTAAGGTGTCACAGAACACCTGATTTGCAAGGTGCATCAAGTCACGGTTCAAACAATTTAGTAATGCAGACCAAGCCTCTTCATGTACTACACTAAAAGACATGTCTGCATTAGCACGTGGCATTTCTTAAAAAGATAAATTAACTATTTTTTTCTGATTTTGTTTGTAATTGTTGCTACATCTATACAAGCTTTTTTTAAAAAATTAAATATTGAAAATAAACAGGAACACTATTTATATATTTACAACAGTCTTGTTAAAATTTATCAATTCAAAAACATTCAGGTTGGCTCAGCTTTTAAGTGAGAAATTAACACATGGTATTACAGCACAAAAAAGAAAATTAAGCAGAGAAAAAAACCCATGCAAAAAGATAAGCAAGTGACACATGGAGCACAGGGCAAGGTAAGACCTTTGCTATAGAGAAGTAATCCAGATATTAAAATGGAAGTGGTGGGTGTGGGCATGTCCTCAAAATAAATCCAAATTCTTGCCACCAAGGCAGCTTATACAGAAGCTTTCTGTCACTTGCCACAAATCAGCAAGTGGACCTCGTGAATATATCTATCACATGGAACACTACGAAGAAAACAAAATGCAACTTTAAAAATATTTTGTGCAGGGCAAAAAGCATGTAATCCACCCAAACCTGGGAAAGGGATTGGGTTTTTTGTTGTAGTTTTCCGGGGGGAGGGAGAGTGTGTTTTTAAGTGTCTGATAAATGATATGCAATGACAGGCATGATGGGACACAATGCACACCTAATTCCTTAACCCCAGCCTGAAATAAAAGAGTTAACACAGTAATAGACTGCATATAGTGTTCACCTTTTTGTCAACTTCACTATCTGAATCACTGGCTGATGAGCTTGAAGATACAAGTTCCTTTGATTTAGGCATTCTGGGAAGAGAAAAATAACATGAGAACACTATGTAAGGAATACATTCCACTATGGCTGGAAAGCCATCTTCAAACCTGTTTGTCCTGGCTCATCTCATTCAAAACCCTCCTGAAAACTCTCCTGCCTTTTCATGTACATTTTAATACACATTGCAGATGCAATCTCACTCTTCCCTTTTGTCTCTCTTCCCCTTTTTACTTCAAATGTATTAAATGCAGTAGTTTGGCTTCTAAACTGTTTAAAGTAGAACAATTTTCACAAGTTTCATATACCCCCAGACATGGCAAAAAGTACAATGTAAAAAATACAACATAATATTGTCCTCCAGTTAAATCCTTTATATTACACTGACAAACATAAATCATTAAGGCCCTAGCATTATGTGCCCTGGGCATTTCACACACGTGAATTCCCAAGCAACATGCTGCATAATCGTCACACATTAAAATGAAGATCACACCAATACAACAGGCTGAAAAATACCTGAAGTTACAGCGAACCACAGCACTAAATTTAGTATTTCCACTGCAGCTTCAACACGTCAGTCACTAGAGCCTATTCATTTGCCAGACAAGCAAATATTCAGCTTTCCTTGAATGCACACTGCCAGGTGTGCTCGGACATCACTCTGGTATGCAAACATGTGGTTAGATATAGCGGTTGCACATCTTCCCTGATACTAGTAACTCTCTGTACCAAATACACAGCTCATTTGTTCTTTTAGAATAAAAACAAGGCAATCCAGAAAGTATAATATAAACCTACTGCTAGAAAAAGCCGAGGTAATATTAAAGCATATCTTAGAGCGTTAAGTAGCAGT
>WBMV01008856.1:788482-823771 GCA_013396655.1 Campylorhamphus procurvoides | reverse complement strand
GTGAATACTCATTATTTTATTGAGCTCCTCTAATTTTTTTGAGTGTTTCTCTTTAAAATGATAACTGTTATGGCATAAAGCTTACAGCAAGAAAACAGAACTGGGGGAACCCATCCTGTATTGCTGTTGCATCTTGACTCTCTATAACATGAATATAAGAATTTGCTTCATCTCAGGTCTCTCTTAAAAGTTCTCTTAGAACATCTGTGTCATATGAGTGGAGTAATCAAGACCCCCAACTTTTCCAGCCTTCTTGGTGTATTTTCCCCTAAAGCACACACTGAGTTTGCCCTAAAACACACACTATATGTTCCCCTAAAGCACACAGCTTGCTGTAAGAGGCTCTGAGATCTGAGGTGAACACAGCACTGGGACTTGCCTGGTTTCTAAATCCCAGTGGAGCCAGTGCCAGGTTCTGTACCACTTGTTTTCCTTACCTGCACACAACATAAACTCAGTGGAGACACTTGGCAAAACGTGGGGATTATTTCTCTTAATCTTTTCACTTTTAGAATTCCCTGCCTTGGGCACCAGAACTGCCAAGAGCAGGGCTACTTGTGACCAGAGCCAGAAGTGCCTCCATTGTTAGTTCTTGTCACATCACCCACGTATTTTTGTAATCAGGCAGATTAAAAATTCTGATAAAGAGCAACAGTACTATTCCCATTTTACAGGTAAAGAGCAGATGATTTTGTAAGCCCACTGAGCTGCATTTACCATAGAGGAGTTGGGTCTTTCAGCCCTCTGGAAGGAGATGACTTAATCCCTCCTTGTGCAGAGGCAAGAAAGGCACAGACTCACTCTGCTTAAATGGTCACAGCCCTATATTGTGCTCTTCCACCAATTGCCCTTTTCTGTGTTAAACCCAAACAGAACTAAGTCTTGTAAGTAGAAACAATGGGAACAATGACTGGAAGCTTTGTTTTGAGCAATGTTTGGGATCTTTATGAAGGAACACTTGGTTGTAGAGTGCCCTTGGGAATGCAGGGAATTCCAGAGTAACCTTTACAGAGATAAAGTTAACCCTTGAAATATTTGGGCAAGTTTATGAAATAGTTTAGGCTTGAAATTGCAGAACAAAAAGGAGGGGAAGAGGTTGGCAATTGGAGCCTGGGCTTCTTTAAAGGTGTGAGTGGTGGGCAGCCTCAAACTCACATGGTGACATTCCCAACTCCTGCACTGTGGCCACATGGCACAGGAACACCAGTGATTCCTGCCCAGGTGTGATGTTATCTCTGGCAGCTTGACTGGACAGGAGACTCTAACACATTCTGTTTGCTGCTTTTCCATAGCTGGCTGCTGCAAGACCCAGAGATGCAGCTGAGGACAACCTACAAGGGCTTCACAGAAGCTGTGGATGCCTATTTTGATCACCTGATGCCTGTTGTGGTCCCTCTCCAGGCAAGTACAACCCTTTAGCCTCCCCACAAGTGGGGTCTGGTTGTACAGGTGGGTGTGAGCTCTGGGTAACAGCAGCAGGTTGAGGCAGTAACAAAAACCCCAATTTTTTATAGGAACTAGCAAGGGCTGTAGTTATTTGTGTTGATTTGGGAGCACAAGAGGCTGGAGCTGAGTCCATGTGGGGCTGGTACATCTTTCTTGTGAGCCAATGTCACTGTGGTTTTGTTCCCTGGGGTTAGAAATCCTGGTAAATAACTTGTCCCTTTTGTTGCCCACAGTACAAGAAAGGAGGTCCCATCATTGCAGTGCAGGTGGAGAACGAATACGGTTCCTACGCCAAAGACCCCAACTACATGGCCTATGTCAAAATGGTAATGGTGGCACTTCTGCTTCTCCCTGTGCTCAGCCTCTCCCACAAACCACCTTCCTTAGAGTGTGTTCTTGCTTCTGAATAACTTCAGAGACCCTTGCAAGCTTCAGTGCCTGATCCAGCTGCATTTCCTTGGTGTTTCTTCCTGGAGTGGAAGAGAAGGAGTGTGAGCTTCTCAGTCCTGAAAGGCTGTGTTCTTATTTCTGCTGGCGAAGAGGGTGATAGGAAAATGGGGAGTATCTCGAGTGCATACCTAGTGTTCAAGAAGCTTCTCCTGGGAGTCCTGCTTTGCTTCTCTTAGATGACATTAGATAAAATTTTCCCTTTGTTGACTTTCCTGGAAGGAAGGTTGGTGTGAACAAGCCACCAGCACACTCCTAAAGTTGTGCAAACTGGAGCTCAGCATCAGGCAGGTTAATTTGCCTAATGCTTCCTTTACCCCTGTCAAAAAGAGATTAGATTGTGCCCTGGCTCCTGCCTGTGAGTGGGAGAGAAGGAGCTGGCCTCTGCCCACGGGGGCAGCTTATCCTGGTGGATCTCACTGCAGTCTGACCTGTTTATTTGCCCCAGTGCCACTGCAAGGCAGGCAGATAACAAGATCTGCAGTGTCTTACAGGGTTTGTTGTATAATTTCTTCTCACTGAATGCTTCAGTGTGCTCCTGCACATGAGGGAGGTCACCCATCCAGTGTGTACATGCTGTAAAATGTATGTTCCCTTCTCCAGCATTATCAGATCTTTGTGAAACCTTTTGGGTGCTCCAGCTTCACCCTGAGGCTCAGCTTGTTCTGTTGCTCAAGGTGTACAGAGGCTCTTCAAGCAAATAAATCCCATGGGAGGAGTGTTAATCTGCTCAGAGCTGTGCCTGCTCCTGACCTAACTCCATCTCGTGGGGTGATTTAACTTTGCTTACAGGGGGAAATATGAAGTGTCTATACAAACAAGTCCAAGATATAAAGCCAGGCAAATGGTTTGCAGAGCCCTAAATGGGCTACAGAGACTCTGGAGGGGTCTGAACCTCCAGCCTGTAAAGCTCTCCTTGCCTTTCCATGGCTCAGGGAGGAAGGAGCTTGTGCTGCTTCACAGACTTGTCAGGACACAGTCCCTTGCCAGGCCTGTGGGTGTATTTTTGCAGTGCTGTTTCATCATATTCTGGGATTGTATGCAATTTGCATCTCAGGGAGTGTAGTGGTTAGAGATGAAAATGTGGGAAAGCAGGATTTGCAGGGACTCCTTTTAGGTTGGGGTGGGATCTGAGGTGAGGTGGGGCTCCTGTTCTTTGTTCTGGTTTGGGCCTCAGGCTTTGAACGTGGTAAGGTGAATAATTCACATTCACCATATATGGCAAAGTTGTAATCTTCCTGGAATTAATCTACTCATGAAAAAACACCCACAACTCACACAAAAACTCAAATCCCTGTCCTTATCTCACTCTTTTAGGCAACAGTGCCATGAGAGGTGCATGGACACATCCCTCAGGCTGTTAACACAATGGCTTTTCCTCTTTTTAACTTAGGCCCTGCTAAAGAGAGGGATTGTGGAGCTGTTGATGACCTCAGACAACAAAAATGGGCTGTCATTTGGCTTGGTGGAAGGAGGTATGTGCTTGTAGAGACAAGGTAAGGCTGTGATCTTTGGGAACATGGCTTTTGAAGGACAACAGGACACTTCACTCCCTAAGCTGCACCCACTAAGTGTGTTCTGGTGCAGATTTTGAGTGCTTCTGTCATCACTCAGTCATAAATAATGTTAATTTTCTAATCTCAGACATGGAGATGTTTAAAGGGAAAGACTTTGCCTTCCTTTTTTTTCCCCTTCTCTTGTTTTTATCTGACAGTGTGAGAGGGACAAAGGCAATGAAGTCCATGGGCCTTCACAAAGGAGGGTGATGTTTTTATTTGGATATTTTTGGATGTGCAGCAGTTTTCAGCTGTGACCACACAGAGTCACTCTCTCCCTGCCAGAGAGCTGGCAGGAGAAGGGCAGGTGTGGAAATCCCTGCCTGGAGGCAATGTTTTCTGCCTCAGAGCTCCTTCTTGCTTGGAGAGTTGTCTTTTCTGGCATGTTCATACTGGGAGCTCTTTGATACCAGTTTGGCCCTTGGATGTCACCACAATCTGCTCGTTAGAGTCAGCATGTCCTGAGATGTGTGGAATAACTGAGGCTTGAAGTGGGACAGAGCAGGGTGGTTAGGAAAGGGCTAAGGGAGAGCCAGAAGGGGCTAAAGGGGAGTCAGAAGGGGCTAAAGGAGAGTCAGGATCACTTCCCACCCCTGGAAGTGGGGCCAGGCTGGACAGGGCTTGGGGCAACCTGGGCTAGTGGAAGGTGTCCCTGCCCATGGCCCAGGGACAAGATGATCCTCAAGGTCCCTTCCAACCTATTCTATGATTCCAAGCTGTGATCTGACATGGTATAGCCCCTCTCAGTGACAAAATGAAGCCTCTGATGTCCCTCCAGGACCACAGTGGGGAGCTGTGTGCATGTGGGAAGTACATCCTGGGAGAAGGATGAATAAGGCTTTGGGGACTGGCTCTCCATTTTCATGGTGTGCTGTTAATCTGCATGAAAAGCAGAGCTGGGCTTGTTCTCCTTCAGGAGTGCCAGCTAATGTATTACATCAGTGCTAAATCCACATTTTATTTTGTTCTCCCTTCATGTTTTCTGTGCCAGTTCCTTTAGCTCAGCACAGTACATAGGTCAGCCTATTAAAATCAAGGTATAAATCGTGAGAAGTGAGCTTTTCCTTCTGCAAATATTCTGTTTGAAGTGCTCTGTCTGACACAACTGGGGCTGGATTTGATCTCGGCTCTCTTGTAAGGAGTCGATTTTTAATACAGAGTCATATCCTTGCTCCTGCATTTCCAAAGGTTCTTTGGGAGAAATATCAATGTGACCACGGGCTAGAAGAGGAGGCAAATGGTTCAGATGTGTACCAGGGGCTGGGACATTGATCCCAGATTAGTGTCTCCTGTCCTGCAGGGAGCTGTTCCCACTCCCAGCCCAGAGATCCAGCAGCACACACAGTGGGTTCCCCTGCTCTGCACGGGGCAGAAGCACAGAAAGCTCTTCCAATTCCAATTCTCTCTGGTTCTCTTATCCTGTGGTTTCTTCTGTTCACTCCCACAGACATGACAAGCTGTAGGATATTGCCTGGGTAGCAATTCCTGCAGCTAAAGCCTGGGAGATCAGTGGGGCATCCACACAGGACTTTCTAATAATTTTGCCTTTTATCTGAGGATCTCCAAGTCCTTTACAGGCTCTAATTAAAGCTTGTGGCACCCCACAAGCTGCTCTGATGCTCTCTCTTTCTAGTACCTCTGAACATTAGAGCTAAATGATGGCCTGCAAGTATTCCACTGTGTGCTCTGGTCCAGTTGGATTCTGCACAGCCAGCAAAGACTTTGATGGGAAATTTCTAAGGAGGTTATTTTGGTGGTTCAGAAGATGTTCCAGTTCCCCCTGAGCTTGTGCTGGGCTGATGCCTAAAGAGATGGTCCTCTGCATGTTTTGTGTGAGTCTAAATTAATACATTTTCCTTTTCCCAATAGCACTGGCCACTGTTAATTTTCAGAAACTGGAACCTGGGCTACTGAAATATTTGGACACAGTACAGGTAAGATGTAGAAACACTTTGTTCATCCAAATTTTCCAGGGTAGCATTAGAAGTGAAGCCTGTTTGGATTTTTTGTTTTATTTTGGGATTTCCTTCTCATTAGGCCAAATCCTTCTGGAGTCAGTGAAGGAGGATTTAGGTATGCTGTTATCCAGCACTTTTCCATCCAGCTGTGCCCTCTGATTAGCTGTTAGGGTTAGATATCTTCATGCTTTCAAGTGTTGATACCCAGCAGCATCCCAGTTCACAGCTGTCAGACCTCTCTCTTGAAATTCCATCATCTTTTTCCCAGCCTTTTTTACCCTGATGTTGTGGATGCTGTCAAGAGGTGTGTTTGAAAGCTGCTGCTCTGCTGCAGGGTGTTTCAGGGTGCACTGTGATGGCTGTTGCAGTCATCTCCAATACCTCATATTCAGCGTAGATTGGGGCAGTTTTAGTGTGTCACTGGAGCATCTTTAATCCCCTGTGCTGTCAGAGATGTGGATCAGGAAGGATGTGACAAGTATCCTGACTGTGATGAGGGAATAGTGAGGGAACAGCAACTTTTGGCTTTAGTGACAGGTTATCTCTCTCTTTGCATCCTCTCTCCACTTCTTGATCCAAATGAAAGCTGTGAACAGTCAGCATTTCCCCCCACCCCTGATCAATTCTCTGCTCACCTCTTCCCTTGGCTTTTCCCTGGGCTCTGGAAGGAAGTCTTACTGCTGGAGGTTTAATCCTACTTCTTTAATTTCTTTTCCTGTGCTGGCAAAAGGGGCTCTTCTGGATGTGCTTTCACCTTCTTTAGGTCTTCCAGAATTGCTCAAACCCTGCAAATGAACAGAAGGTGGCACCTTCCCCACCAAACAAATGCAAAGTGACTCCAAAAAAGCAGCTCCTCCTTTGCCACACTGGCTAATTACAAAATAAGAAGCCTGTTATTCATGTTTTTAGGGATTATTAAGCTGTGTTATCTTTTCCTTGTTAAGGGCTTTTGTTCCAGAGGGTGACAAAATTCCTTCTTTGACTGGTTTACTGGGGATGGATTGGTTAAATGTATTTTCAAGAGCTGCTCTGTACCTGGAACATTGAGGTGATTACAGGCAGTTGTTTTCTCCTAATGAAACACGAGTTTTCTTTAATGCCACTCACCTTGGCCAGATCCTTTGGCATCAGTTAAAGCCCCTATCAAATAAAAGGTAAAATTGAGTGGAAATGAAGACCATGAGGCTGGAGTGGCAGCACATGTTGTCCTGTCTGGGTGGAATTCTGCAGGAGCTAAGGGAGCTGGCAGGGGGTGACAAATGGAAAGCAATTGCTCTGTGTGCAGAGCCTTTAATGAAGACCTAATTCCTGCAAAGGCTAATTCTTGCCTGCCAACACCATATGCAGCATTAAAAAGGCATTAACAGCTAAGGTCTGCTGTTCTACCTTGGCAGGCACTGCCTGCCCTGCACCTGCAAGCTCTCAGCTGGCAGTGGCATGGCAGATAAGCAGACATTTATAAATGTGTATTTCCAGCAGAAACTAAACAGTGGCAGTTGGTTTGTGGGGTTTTTTTGCTACAGCTCTACCAAACAACAGCATCCAGAATTGTTTGGTGTTCACCTGATTGTGTGCTGTGGTTTTTGGCTTTGTGAAGAGGCACAAAGCTTTGTTTGCCTTTCTGGGCATTGCTGTCCCACAGCATCTTGTTCCTCTCATGTCCAGAGCTCCTTAGCTGCCTTTTTTATTCTGCCAATTGAGAGGAAAAGACTCTTGGAAGCCATTTCACTAATCTGGATTTGAACAATGCTTCTCTAGAAAACAGGGGTGAGTGCAAGACTTCCCTGAATCCATTTTAACTCTGTTTTTCTTTTGACACAGAGGGATCAGCCCAAGATGGTGATGGAGTACTGGACTGGGTGGTTTGATAACTGGGGAGGCCCTCACTATGTCTTTGATGCAGATGGTGAGCTCCAAATTCTGTTCTTGCAGCCAGGGGAACATGGTACCTTTTGTGGGAATAGAGTGAATTTAAGCCTCTTGCAAGTGTAGCACCTTCTTCGTGGTTTAAAAGCTCATTAGGAAGACTAGTACTAAGAAAATAAACCAACAGCTCCAGATCCTCCAGGGCATCCAAAGTGCAGTGAAAACAGAGCTATATAAGTCTGTTTTAATGACTCTCTTATCCTCCTGCAATTGTCTTTGTAATTAGGTCATTAGTGTGTTCAGTTTAGGAGTCTGGCTGAGTAGTCCTTACAAGTCCTCTGCTTAAAAGCAAAATTCCTGCTTGAGTCCATGAACTTTACCCTTTTTCACTCAGAGGAGAGGATTATTTGAATGTATTAATGTGTCCCAAATTGTTAGTAGATGTGCAAGCCCTTAGGGAAGGCGAGATACAAATCATAGTAACTGCACAGGCGTGGCAGGGACCGGGATATTTGGGTCTGCCTTGAAGTCCTGGCAGTGCCCCAGCCCAGCTTTGTGGTGTGTGGCCCCCCTGGCACTGCCCTCCCTCTGCAGAAATGGTGAACACCGTGGCCAGCATCCTCAAAACAGGAGCATCCATCAACCTCTACATGTTCCACGGAGGCACCAACTTTGGCTTCATGAACGGGGCTCTGGAAGCTGATGAGTACAAGTCAGATGTCACCAGTTATGGTAAGTGTTGTCACTGCTTTGCTCCTGTGCTGGGAGTGCAGCTCTGACTATCCCTGGGCTGGGGACAGTTGACAGGGACATTGGGAAATGGTCACTAGAGCCACTCTATCATTAAGAGATGAGCTCAGAAGTAAATACCTGTCTAAAAGGAGGGTTTACATTAGTGTTTCCTCTTTCCAAACCCATTCTAGGATGTGGAGGATCCCCTTATTAGTTGTAAATAGAAGCATCACAGAGGATGACTTTGCTTCTCTTCTTTCTAGGGAGAGATGGTGATCCAAGAGACCATTCTGGGTTTTGATTTTACCAAGTCCAATTGTACCATAAATCTCTCCTCATCCTACCAGCCCTTTGTTAAAATGGTTAATTGTTGACTTTATGCAGTGTGAAATTCTGGATTATGTGCAAATTAAGTCTCTAAAAGTGTGTTGCTCCTTCCTGAATGGCTTTTCTCCAAAGTAATGGTTGTTTAGTGACATTCACTGAGATTAAAGTGCCCAGGTCTCCATAATATAGACATTGCTTGTGCTTTGGGCCTTTGCTTCTTGCACAAAGCTGTCCTGGGGCTGCTCTATGTTTTTAAATCACATGTGCTGCTTTTCCAGATTATGATGCTGTGCTGACAGAGGCTGGAGACTACACATCCAAATTTTTCAAGCTCAGACAACTCTTCAGCATGATCATTGGTAATTATAAATCCAGGAACCAAACTGCTGTTCTACCTGCAGTGTTAAATGAGGGAATTGTTTAAACTGGCCCTTCTGCTGGAGTTGTTTGGTTGGCTGGGTGATATTTCCAAAAGATGGGAGGGAGGACCAAAGGTCTGTGTTGTCTGAAATCATTGTTCCATCTTTCTCTTTCTTTTTGCCTCCCAGGCCAGCCTCTTCCTCTGCCTCCCATGATTGAAAGCAAGGCATCATATGGTGCAATCCTGTTGCATCAGTACATCTCTCTCTGGGATGTGCTACCTCCTCTTTTACAGGTAAGAACACCTGGTTTAATGCATCTCAGACCTAAAAGGCACCACCTCTTAGGTGCTCAAGTCAATTAGTGCCCTGGCTTGTTATCCCATGAGGAGAAAGTTGGGGAATGTTTTGTCAAGGATATGCAAAGGCAGCAGATCTTTTATCTTACTTTTTTTCACTGCTGCTTCTCTTCCCTTGGAATTCCAGTTTTGCAAGCCCTTGGCTCCCTTTTCTGGTACTTTCAGAGAGCCATGAGGGTATTAGGGTTGGACCAGATCCCAGGAGGCTCCCAGGGAAATGTATCCTGTGGCAGAGTGTAAACCTGTGTCAGTGCTGAGAAACCACTCCTGACCTTAAATTTGCTTCTCCTTTGCAGCCCATTAAGTCAGAATTTCCTGTTAACATGGAGAATCTGCATCTAAACGACAGCACTGGGCAGTCCTATGGCTATGTGCTCTATGAGACTGTCATTTTTGGGGGTGGCCAACTGCATACAAGGGACCATGTCCGTGACAGAGCACAGGTAAGGAGCAGAGGGCAGCTGGGACCAGCTGGGCTTGGGTGCAAGTGCTTTGGTCTGGAAAATTAGGCAGGAAATGAGGGGAAATGTGAGCTTTTAGACTAAATTAGGAGTGTGATTCTCTCTTTCCAGTTCTCACCTAAGCCCCAACCCTTATAATTTGTAATTAAATTTGAGTTTCCAGTTTACTAGAACTTATAATTTCTTTAAACATCAGAATGTTGAATATTCTGATAAATATTGTGATGATTTTTCCCCCATCTGGACTGAATTAGTGACACATTTGTGGACATTGAGTTTTAGTTTGAAGTAGAGACAGTTTCCTCCCCAAATCCACCTTCAGTAACCTGTGCAACACATGGTTATATTATAATTGATAAGCAGTTGGTGTTGTTTCCTGTGCTCTGTTCTGCAGGTGTTTGTTAACACTGTGTATGTGGGGGAGCTGGACTATAACACAGTGGAGCTCTCCATTCCTGAGGGACAGGTAACTAACTGGGGGTTGCTCCCAAGGCTGTGGAGAACAGACATCACTAAAGAGGGATTTCTCCCAGGAAGGCACCTCCCACCTAACCCAGACCAACTGGTACAGCAGGGGATGGTTGTTATACCCCAATTAGACACTATCTCCCTAGTGAAATACAGTGGGATTTCACTGCCAAGTTACTGTTTGTGAGGGAAAAGTGGGGTTTGGATACTTTTCCATGGAGAAGATTCAAGTTATTCAAGCACAAAGCTTGCCAGTCTTCCTGCCACAGCCACAAGTGTCGACATCAAGTACCTGTACCTTGTTTGTGCAGGTTAAATCCATATAGGCTTCATCTTCCTTAGCACAAAGCAAGTTCTAAGGGGGTTTAGAGGCTTGTGCACTTTTTGGATCTCAAATTAAATGAAGGGGAATGTTTCTCTAAGACTAGTCTTACTAGGAGCTGACACTAAGACTAATGTATTGAATGAACACATGTCAACAGAGTGGCTTTAGCAGTAGGGGAGGGGGTGGATACTCTGATTGTCCTTAAGGTTTGTGGGAGGGTTTATGACATGAGCCTGACCTATCTCAAACTCCATTTCTGGCTCTGTGGGTGATACTAAAATGACACTTAAAAATTCAACAGGGGAAAACCCCAGAAAACTTTCATGCAAAGGCTGAGATCTCCCCAGTGCTGTAACTGCAGTGGCAGGACTTCAAAGTGAACTGAGAAGTGGCAGCTGCCAAAGGTTTTGGTGTCACCTGCCCTCTGAAACACCTCTGCCAAGCAGGCATTAAGGCTGGTCCAACTGATGCTCTTCCTTTTGTGTTTCCCAGGGATTCAGGCAGCTGAGGCTCCTGGTGGAGAACCGTGGGCGTGTCAATTATGGGCTGGCCCTGAATGAACAGAGGAAAGGTGGGTGAAATTCTGTGTTGCCCAACTGGCCTGGAGAGTTCTCTGAGTCTCAGCACTATAGAACTGCCTGTGTGCTTTGCACAGAACCAGCCAAGGGCCCAGCACAGCACTCGTGGGGCTGGACATGACTGGGAGTTGCTGGGGAATGGTGTGAGGGAGGGAATGTGCTAAAAAATCTCATCACCTGCTATCTGGAGGGTCACAAATGAAAAGCAGTGGCTGTTTAATGCCTTGCATTAAGGCTTCTTATTTTCTAGGGGTACAGCTAAACCCAAGGCCACCAATGAATCTTACTCTGCTCTAGGTTTCCTAGGTGATGTTCAGATTCCCTTTCTCTTGCTCTGTGAGCATCTTACTTCACAGGGAGAGAAGGAAAATACCTTCTTTAATCTGTGTTTTCCCCTGGGGGGTTGATATTGGAGGATCATACCATTTAAAAACTCACACAATATCAGGAGTGAACTGCATCCTGTTGAGCAGAAATGACTGAAATGCTCAAGTCTCTCACACATACTGGAGCTGGAAAAAGGTGAAAGCCCCAGGATTCTATTTAAGTGGGAAACTCTATGCAAAAGCTATATAGAATAGATTAATGGAGTCAAGCACATGACTGTATTGATTTTATTTAATGCAGGAGAGGTACATAAAGCCTCTGTGCTGCTTAGGCAGCCTCAAGTGCAGGACCCAGAAAGAATAATTTTAACAAGAGAGTGCTAAAGGTAAATTACTGAGTAAGGTGCCTTAAGTTCCTTGGATGAAAAGCACTGGATCAGCACTGGCCATCAGTGCTTGCCCATGTTGTATTTTGCTGTGCCTGTTAGAGAAGTAACTGCTCTGAAAAAATCTGAATAAACTGAAATCCAACAATACCAACAACCCCCACCTGCTCCACGTGCCAACAGTGTTTTCTGTTGGAGGGTGTTGAACGACTCTGAGTTGAAGCAAAGGGGAGAATGGAGAGGCCAAAGCATAGGAATGTTCCCCTCTCAATCTGGATGAGCAATGGGACCATATGGACTGTAATTCCATTGCAGAACGTGGCTGCTTTCCACCCCCTGCTGTTCCTCGCATTCAAATAGCAAAATCCATCAGCTTTAGCTGTTTTCCAGCTCTTCATTACCCTCATTGCTCTCACAGGGCTAATTGGTGACGTCTTCTTGAATAAAACCCCCTTGAGGAACTTCAAGATTTACAGTCTGGAGATGAAACCTGCCTTCATGAAAAGGTTTGTGGGGTTTAAACAATTATTTTTCCTTCCTCCTTTGAAACCACCTGTTTAGCAGCAGTGCAAAATCTGATAGGGAGCAGCTAAATGCATGGGAAAGGCAACACAAGGTAACAGTAGGGAGGTGGGTTTTTGCACTGAGAAGTTCCTTGCTTGTAGATTTGCCTGAAATAGTGCAGAAAATAGTGCTAGTTTATCCATACCGTGTTTTAGAATGCAATGTGTTCACATTGTGCAGGATTTCAAGATTTCCTTGCAGGTTGTACAGCAAGGTTAGGTCAGGGAGGTAAAAATAAGGCTTTACCCCCATGTTGGAAAAGTTTGGGTGTTTCTGGAAATTACCAGTATGGCTGATAGATTTAGTAATTCAGACTTCAAGGGATGAATTAATTCTGGAAAGCTACTAATAGTGCATTAACAATCCAGATGGCTTCCTCTCTTTTATGTTATTGTGCTTTAATTCAAGAAAGGAAATGTAGCAGGGGGACATTGAGGAGTCTCTGACAGCAGATACGGAAAATTTTAGCACATATTTAAAGCCCTGTGAACTCTGGCCACAATCCAGAGAGACTCTTCAGTGATGTTGTTAATACCAGAAAGCAAATTATGTGCATCCCCCAAGATATCACAGCTGCCCCATTTTGTGTAGGAAGGAGAGAGAGAGACAACATTAAACTGAAATGGCTTTTAAAATGAAAAAAGTCCATGTTTTGAAATTTCCAAGGACAATTTTACCAGGTGCTGGTGAGCTTCCTGAAGGATTCTAATTGATGGGGTAACTCACAACCTTTTGGACTGCAGGGTGTTAGAGAACTGTTTCCAGTGAGGAACATTTAAAGCAAGTGAGCTGCCATGGCCAAATAAAAGCAAGATTAGTCACCAGTGCCCTCAGTCCCTGGCTGTTGACCAGCAGCACTGAACACAATCAGCTTACAGTCCCCGAGGGGGAGGAGGGAGTGGGGGGTTGTGAAAGGAACTGTCACAGGCTTTTAGTTGAATAATTCAGTAGCAGTCAGGCTGCACTGGATCAATAACTTCCCTGAGTCCCAGAGATGCAGTTCCTAAGGGTTGGCAGGAACACGTTCTGACAGAAGCTTAAAGCTTCTGTGGGGTTCTCCACTCCTTGTTTCCTCTTCTGCTTCTGCCCTGCTCCCAAACTATTGCCACAGGTAGGAAATAATTGCTGCAAACTTGCAAGGATGGGTTTGTGTTCCTGGGCAGGAGCAGGGGCAGGAATTTGAGTCTGGTTTGACTCCTGTCAGTTCTGCAGGTTTTGCTTTAGCAAGCCACAGGCATTGGAAGCACCAGGGCAAAGCTGAAGGAGGATGGGCATTTCAGCAGCCACCATGGAGCAGAGCTTCTTATCACAGAATCATCCACAAGTTTGGGTTGGAAGGGACATTAAAGCCCATCCAGTGCCACCCCTGCCATGGGCAGGGACACCTCCCACCAGCCCAGGTTGCTCCAAGTCCAGCCTGGCCTTGGACACTTCCAGGGATGGGGCAGCCACAGCTTCTCTGCCCAGCCTGTGCCAGGGCCTGCCCACCCTCCCAGGGAAGAATTTTTCCCTAATATCCAATGTAAACCTTCTCTCTTTCAGCCTGAATCCTTTCATCCCTTCCTGTCCCTACCTGCTCTTGTAAAAAGCATTTTGTGTTGCTGTGAAGTATCAGAGGTGGTGGGAGCCCCAGATATCCTTCTCTTGCCCCACAAGCTGGGCTCCCAGTGCTGTGGATCAGGAAATACCAGTACCCACCAGTCTGAAGTGGGTCCCTCTCTTTCAGCCTGCAGCACGTTGCTGGATGGAGCTCAGTCCCAGATTACTTCATTGGCCCAGCGTTTTTCCGTGGGAGGCTGTGGATAGAGCAACAGCCTCAGGACACTTTCCTGAAGCTACAGGCAAGTCCTGGTTTTTCTTGATCAAGATTGAGAAAGAGCTGGCTAGAGGGACACTTGTGCACTGGGTGTGACTGAGCTCTGTAGTTCTCTAGTTCTTTAGTCTTCCTCTGCTCTTGGAGAATTATTCTTGGGGTGTAGAAGTCTTCTCCAGCTGGCAGGTCATTCTGTTCAGTCTATGCAATATTGACCCTGCAGAGCTGCTAATGACCACTTAAATCTTTTTTATTGACATACAAATGCCATTTGCTATTTACTAGAGGGGTAATGGGCACAAAAAATAAAGGAGGGACTAATTTCATTCTTGTCTCCTTGATGTGATATGGAAAGAGTCACGTCTGTGTAGACATGGCATGGGAATTAGCATTCCTGTCATCCCTCTGTGGAAGGCTGCTGCTCCTGCATGGGACTTCAGATGAGATATTAAGTATTATTTAACTTTCTCCTCTGATTTGCCTCCCTTAGAACCAAGGTTTATACCAATCATTACTGTACTGCTCACTTCCCATTTAGGCTTTGTTGTAAATTATGCCAGTCAGCAGCAATAGAGTATTTCTGTCACCTGGGAAAGAGGTGAGGGGAGATATTTCATGCTTGGGAAGGAATAAAGGCCTGTGTTCCAAAGGATGAAGTTTCTTGTCCAAGCACAAACTGCACATTTTTGAAAGCCTTATCCCTTTAATTAGTACATTAAGGATAACTCCTGTTCAACAGGGCTGACTTAAATGTTCCTGGCTTCAGGGATTTGTGCAGGGAAAGTAAGCAGAAAACCTGTGGCAAGTGGCTGGAAAGAATGCAAGTGTGAAAGCAGATTTTGTTTCCTGTGGGGACATTAAGGAGGCAGCAAGAGCTGCATCAGTAATTCCATGTTCTGCCTCCACTGCAGGGCTGGGAGAAAGGAGTGGTGTTTGTCAATGGGCAGAACCTGGGCCGCTACTGGAAAATTGGACCTCAGGAAACTCTGTACCTTCCCGGGCCCTGGTTACGGAGAGGGGGCAACGAGGTGAGGGGAAAGGGGGGCTGCTCTTTGCCTGCTTGGGGTGGTAAAGATCCTGCTCTGAGCCAGAGAGACACGTACAGGATATTAATTATGCTTCTCCAGCTGAAAACCAGCACAATAAAGGGAGGTGTTACCTCCTCAGATCTGTAAAAATTGGGGAAGGTGCTGCTCCAGAGCCAGCTCTGGCTCTGACAACCCTTAAGACATTGGCAGCTAAACTTCAAAGCACCACATCAAGTTCAAAATCAAGACAAACCTGATGTGATGCTGAAGATTCACACTTACTGCTCAGACTTGCACTGATTGATCTCTTTAAATGATGCTTCCTTCCCCTGCTGTGAGGGTGTGCCTTTTCCTCCTAAAAATACTCAGAGCAGCTCAGGCTTTGTGTGAAGGAATGTCCATATCCCTGTCTCCTGCAGATTGTCATCTTTGAGGAGCGCACAGCGGGACGGATAATCCAGTCCGTGGACATCCCCTACTTAGGAAGGACCCAGTACGTGGACTGAGGAGAGCTGCTTTCCCATGTTTGGTTCATCCTGAACATTCCTGGTTGCATGTCTGGGGCCATGAGGGGCATGGTAACCTCCACTAGACCCAGGTAAAGGATTTGCTCTTTGGCAGTAAGTTCAGAGGAGGGAATGGGCCCCAGAGGAAGCAGGGTCTGTTGTTTCCTGATGGATGGAAGGATGGATGGATGCAGCAGCTCATCTCCCTGGACTACTGAGGACCCACAGCCTGGATGGCTGCACATGTTTTGGACCATCTGGTGAATGTGGGGGAGTAAAAAGGTGCTGGAGGCAGGTGGGAGAGAGAGAAAGAACTGAAGCCAGCTGAGCTGAAGGCTAAGCTCAGCATTCCAGTGACTCTGAAGATGTCTTATCACTGGCCTCCTTGTTTTTATAATTAGGTAGGGAGAAAATAGTTGGTGGACATGTGGGTAATCAGGTGTGGAAAACCATTTTATTGTGCTTCCAGACAGATTTTAGCACCTCTCTCTGCAAAGAGGCCATTATTTGTTCGGTTGTTGGAAGCCAAGGTGGTTGTCAAATGACTTTTAATTTGAGCTTTTTTTTCCACTAAGTTTTACTATGGAGGTTGTCTCTCTCTCAAAAGGGAAAAAAAAAAAGGTTTTAAAAAGTGAAATGTGTTTTGTCCTCTGTCAAATCCTTATATTTCAGGCCAGGCAGGAATGAGAATTTCCAGGGAGGAGAAAAGGATAAGTGAGTCTTCCATCCTCTCCCCAGCTATGCTCGCACTGTGAAGAACCTAAAAATGAAATTCTCCTTATAAAACGAGCAGGGATCAGATTTGGTTGGGATGGAAGCAAAGGGATTGTGTATGTGGTTACAAGTGGGAACACAGCCATACTTTCTAGTTAAACCTGCTGTGGGATCTTAGGTCCTGGTTTCTTTTTGTCCCTCCAAACAGAAACTCAGGATTTAGGTAAATGTGACAAGTTCTTTTAACTCACCAGCTCCAGGTCCCAGAGGAGCTGCAGCCTCTTTAGGAAAAGCAGGAGGTCAAACTCAAGCTGTGAATCTGTTCAGGACCTCCAAGGATTTGCTCAGCCCCTGCTCTCTGTGCCAGGAACAGGAGAACACCAACAGCACTGGCTCTGTAATGGAGTTGCAGGGTATCCTGGCTCTTAGAAACCATCATTTTATTTAACAAATTTAAATACAGTTTGTTTAAAACTGAGAACAGACAGTGCAGCTCTAACACACCCCATCCTGGCCAGGTCTGGTCCTGCTGGACGTGCCTATCCCTGCTCCCAAGGGCCACAGCAGCCTCTGGGAAAGCTGGAAGGGCCCAGGCTCGTGTGACCAGAGCAAATGTGCAGGGCTGTGCTCAGGACTCCATCCTTTGCATTTTTCTGAAAGTTATTTCCTTCCAGGAGGGAAGGTTGCAACCCAGCAGGGACTGGAATTAAGATCAGTGAACCAAAACGTGCAGCTCGGAGAGGATTGAAATGGTATGAAATCGTGGTAGTCCTTGAGAAATGTCTCTTTCCACTGTTGGGTTTTCAGACTGAACTTGGAAAGCCAGTACAACAACAGGATAAATCTGTTTGAGTGCAGAGAGCTACTGTTTTAATCCAGGATAACAACACCCGTTCCCAAAGAGCAGCCCAGCAGCATCCAACACTTTCTATCCCAGTAGTGCTTCAGCCATTGCATCTAAAGGAACAGTTTTGTAAAGGCTTCTGTGGCTGGGAACTAAAGAATGCAGCTTTTTCCCCAATGGTTCTGATATACAGTGGGAGAAAATAACTTACAAAAAATATTTTCCTCTGAAATATCAGGAAATACACAATGTCATTAGTCCAAGGGGAGACTTCTGCACCGTGAAGCCAACAATCAAACCCAGAGCTTTTGACTAGTTCTACCTGTTAGGGCTAAAAATAACCAAGTCTGTTTCCAGGATTACATTTTCCCTCAGTTCAAAGGTAAAATTGTGCTTCAGACCTTTTGGAAAGAATTGGGACAGCGGGGTGGGGTGGGTGATCAAAGGTTTGACAAGAATTATGGAAGGGGAGGGAATTTGGGGGGTTTGTAAAGGGACATGTTGTACCTCCGTTTGTTCCTCAGCAAGTTTGTCACACTCAAACAGAGTCACCCAAGGCAGGAGCACCCAGGTCCCTCTTCTGCACTGCCCAGTCCTGTGTCTCTCACTGAGAAGCAAAACACTGTTTAATCAGAGAACACCCTTTTTCACCAACTTTGCCTTGGGTTCTTTGATGTTACAGGACAGGGAAGAGGCAACTAATGTTCTGCTTGAACCCACCTCAAGCCAGGTGCTGGAGAAACAGAGCACTAAGCACAGGATCCCCTTTCCAAGGGTGCTGCTCTGCCCATCAGAAGGTGACTCTGGGAAGGTGACATGCTCCAGCATGGCTTTCCATGCCAGTAGCTCTGCAGGAGCAGGGCTAGGGCTGAAGGATGCATTCCAGTCAAATGGGAAATGCACTAAAATACCTTTTTCAGCATTCAATCCCTAGTTTTAAGCAGTTAACTATTTTTTAAGAGTGGAAATTTGCCTCTATGTAGCAGCACCCTTCAGAGAATCCCACACCTAATGCTCACATGCACCAAATCAGGGCTAAACAGAACCAAGGTCTGGATGAGTATTATGGTTGTTTCCCCAGCAACCTCATTAAACCCCATTTTCAATTATTTTAGCATGGATGGATGGATAGAGACCCACGTGCTGTAAACACAACTCCATCCAGAGAGGGTGGTGAATTGGTAATGAACAACAGCTCAATGATTCTGCCCCTCTCTCCCCACTCTGGTGAGACCCCCTGAGTGTCTTCAGCACTTAACAAGGGCTTGTGAGAATGATGGGGACAAACTTTTTAGCAGGGATAGGACAAGGGGTGATGGTTTTAAACTAAAAGAGGATAGACTCGTTATAAGGAAGAAATTTTTTACCATGAGGGTGGTGCAGCATTGGCACAGGTTGTCCAGAGAGGTGGGGGATGCCCCATGCCTGGGAATATTCAAGGCCAGGTTGGACAGGGCTCTGAGGAACCTGGTCTAGTTGAAGGTGTCCCTGTCCATGGCAGGAGGGTTTGAGCAGATGACCTTTAAATTCCTTCCCCCTCAAACCCTTCTATGATTCCATGAACACAAAGGTATGTCAAAGTGCCTTCCAAACCATGGACCTAATGAAGGAAAAGGAGAGGGAATACAAAGAGAACAGCAATCCTTAATGGGTTTGTTCTAACCTGCCTTGCTTTCCCCCCTCCCCCTGTCTTGTGCAGCGTAATAAACACTGGTTAAAGTAGGTTTAAAATTAAGGGCTAAGGTGCCATCTCAGAAGGCAGCTGTCCCCTCCACGAACAGAGAGCTGCTTAGGCTGTCACACAAGGTACGTGTGTCTCAGGAAAACCAGTCACTGGGGCCAACACACTCCTGTGGCCATTCCCACCCTGGCCTTCAGGTCCTGTCAAAGAGCCCCTCAGTGCAGCCCCCCGTTGCAGCTGGGCCAGGCTCCAGTGCAGGGAGCCCTGGTGCTCTTCTCCCAAACCGAGCATCCCTCGAGGCAGCTGCTCCTGGCCTGGAGCTCACGGCAGTCCTGGCTTTTCTGTGCTTTTTCTCCGCCTCCAGAGCATCTGGTTCTGCTCTGAGTCCAGGAGGAAGGGCAGGGGGGCTGGGGGGTCTATGTATGCAGTGTTGCTTGGTTTCAGTACGCTAAAACTCTTGGAAGTCAGCAGAGGTCCTGGCTCCTGGCTGGTCAGATGCTGTGGAGAGGAACCTTGCAGGCTGTGCATGAAGAAATTGTCTGCAACAGAGACACAACCAGCATGAATATTGCCCTTCTGCCTCGCTGCATTTAGCTGCTACCCCTTGGAACCATCCCAAAACTCAGCTCAGCCTGCAGACCTGTGAGTTCTGCTGCTAAGCAACTGGGCTGGGGAGCAGCAGTTGTGACAGCACTGAAGAGCTACGGCCTCTCTGCAAAGCTCATATTTATATATATATATATATATCTCAGATAACATGGTGCAGGCTCTCCTGCTGCCCTGCCAAAGGCCACAAAGCAGCCCCTGCAGTGGCCAGGGCTCCATCCAGGGAATGTGTCATAAGAGAGCTCATTACTCTTAAAAATACACCACTGCTGAGCAAATCTACCCCCTTCCTCTGCTGCTCTTCTCTGTACTCGAGAGCAGCAACCTCCTCTCCCCTCCAGGCCTGGTTCTGCACTCCAATTAAAGGGAGTTGTGCATTTATTTTTTCTCCTCATCATAATGAAGCCCAGCTCCATAGCCTGGATGCAGACACGAGTGAATAGCCCATCCTTGACTCCTGCAAAGCACCTGCAGTGTGCCCTCGGGAAATACAGAAGGCTGAATGCACCAGGGGGCTCAGGTAATGAAGGTGAGGAGCCAGGGCATGAACAAAGGCAAGTCAGCCATCAGTGTGTGTGTTCTTTCCTCCTTTCCACTGAGGAAGGCACTCCATGTCTACCTTAGGTAAACAAACACCTCAGCTGGGGTTCAATCCACGCCTTCCCTACCTTGCCACTGACTCTTTGTGGCTTTTATCAAATTCTTCCTTCAGTGAAAGCTTCTGCCTGATTTAAAAATCCTTCTGCTGGTATTGATTTAGCTTTTCTCAGGTGTTTGCAGGTGGAGGAATCCACACCCTTCACCCCTGTGCTTTAGCTGTGTTAGCATGGTTAATAAGGCAAGCTCTTTGTTTAGACAAGGCTTTATATTTTTTCTAACAGTGTAACTTCTCCCTAAATTCCTAATCCCTGCATTCCTCTTCTTCTCAACCTCTCACCACATAATTATTTCCCCTTTGGCAGCTTGGCTTAAAGATAGATTAACTTTAAAAAAAAAAAAAAGAGAGAGGTTAACTAATGGTCTTGAGAAGTTTAGCAGAAAGGGAAGGTCAGAGATGGGAAAAATTGAAACAAAAAAGCACATTTAAAAAAGCTTTTATCTTTTTCCTGCCATTGTCCAGCTTCTCATTACCCTTAAAAGCACGTGCTCTTACCTGGTGTTGGTCTCCATTCAGCCACACAGTCAGATTTCCACATTGGGGTCTGTGAATCCTTTCTTCCCCTCGTTCACCAGCACAGGCTTTTCTGTCCTTGTGTGCCAGACTAAAACCTGAGGAAGGCAGCAGAAGTCATTAGCTGCAACTCTGCACTGCACTAACAAATATTCCTGCACATTAAATCAATAGTGCAATTTAAGCAGCCGCCCTGGAGCCTAATGGTGCATTCACCGCTGAGAGGGGCTTTGCATAAACCTTCATTTAGGCAGAGCTGCTGCTCTGCACGGTGCACAGTGCACAGGAATTACCCATTTTATAGCATGCTGTTGTGGGACATTAACCTGCTCCTTCCATGTAGTTACCAACCACCTTCCTCCAAAGGCTCATCAACCTTCCAATGGTGTAAGGCAGTTCCCTGACAACCAGGGAATCACATCCCTGTTTCTCCACAGAGCCTTGCTCTGGTTCTTGGGTATCATGTTGCTACATCCTTGGAGTCACTTGCTTGGCTCAGAGGGGAAATGCAAATTCCTGCCACTTCAGGTCACGCTGAGGGGGTGAATCAGAGGGAAGAGGCAGCTGTGGGAGCACCACCAGCTGTTCCCATCACCACCTCTGCCTTTGGCTGGGGGAAATGCAAAATGAATTTTTCAGTGCATCCCTCAAAGTACATTATTGGAGAGAAGACATCAGTCTGCTCCCTAACCTTGCTCTCACTTCTTTTTAGCTTTTAAATTCTTTCCAGACCCTAAAAAGCTATGAGAGTGTCACTGAGCTGAGGAGGACTTACTGCTGCTGCAGTGCTGCTGCAAGCTCTGTTGCCTCAGAGGTGCACCATGCAGGAGCTGCTTCCAGAACCATCCCTTCTTCCCAGGAGCTCTGGGCTGACACAGCCTACTGTGTTACACATAACCCTACTATATCCCCTCTAAATTCCTCCCCCAAATTCCTCTGGAATGCTGCCACCCCCTATTCTGTACCGGGGATCAAGTTAAAGCCCCTCTCCAACTTGATGAAACAGAACTGAAGCTTCTCTGAAAAGCTTCCCTCAGTCTTGGCAGCAAAGTTTCATAAAGATCAACATCTGTGAAGGAGAATTGGCAAAACATGAGGTGTTTGAACATTTCAGGGGGGCTATTATAGGTAAATAGTTTCTCCTTGCTGTGCTATGCTGCTGGCTCAGATGGTTCTGGAAGCTGTTTAGAATACTCCCCTCCTCACTAGACTCAATTATACTTATTGCTTTGCTCCTCAAACCTGGAATGCTGGGAGCAGCTTTATCCTCTCCGAGCAGGTTTCCTGCTTCCCTTCACCTGTGCCTTGATATTTCCTGCCTCGCAGGGGTTTCCCTCTGGTTGCTATGACAATGCTCTGCACATTAAATCCAAGTGTCTGCAAACCATTCCCACCCAGCCCCTGCTTTTCTGAAAAAGGAGGGCACGCTCTGGTTCTAAAGGATGAACAAAGCACTTTTCAAGCCCTCCCGGTTCAAGGGGAGCATCCCCACCTTCCCAGGGAGCTTGTTTGACCAAATTTTGTCTCTGATGTGAGCAGTCACCTCCTGCACAGGGCTTAAATCTCACCTAATACCAAGGCAGTAGAGACCAACTGCTGGCTGGAGTGGGTCCAAAAACCCATTTCATCAGCCCCCACAACCACTCCTGAGCCTGCTCATCAAAGTGCCCCTTTATTCCAAGCCCTGCTCACCCGGCACAGCAACGCTGCTGCAATTGCAAATTGCTTCCCCTTGAAAAGGTAAAACCAAACAGGTCTCACGAGTGGCTCTGCAGGCATCAGTAGTTCCAGTCCTCATCCAACAACAGGATGTATAAACCCTAACACAGGCCAGGTGCTGGAGAATTCCTGCAGCCAATTCTGCTTCCCAGCAGGAGCAGGTAAGAGCTCTTTTCCCTCCTGACACATAAACACTCCTGGCCCAGCAATGGGACTCACACTCGAGCAACTCCAAGCACACACCCCATAAACAAGACCATAATGACACGTTATTAGCTTTTCCTTAAAGTGGATCCCACTTTTGCATCGTTAAAGCCAACTGCCAAAAAAGATTGGATTAACTCAAATGGACCCATTTGCTGAGTTTGAGGCTTGATACAGCAGCTTTTACCATTTTTCATGCTGTGCTCTTTACTGGGGGAGGGAGATCATCATTTAGCACAGAAACACCTGCTTTTCCTCTCAGCCAGTGCTTGATTTTTCCACCAGCAGCCTGTTTTATGCCTCAGGAAAGCTTTGGCTTGTGCACCAAGAGAGCAAACAGTGAGGGGGGACCAAGAATCTGACTTGCCCTAAGCAGTGGTTTCATACAGGTCACCTAAAGAACTCCACTTTAAAAGAACTCTACTTCTGAGAAACTCTTCCAATCACTTACAACCCTGCCATTCAGAATCACAGGACTCAAAACAGATCTTGGAGATTACAAAGATTCATCTCCATACAGAATAATTCATTGTCTTCCAACAGGAAATTAAAAAGCAAATCGGAGAGTTGAAGTGGAAATGGGTTGCAGGGTTTCAAGCACACAGACCCTCCGTGGAGGGTTTCAGTGATTGTAACTTGAAAGGGAGAATGAATGAAATGTGAAGAAAAACAGATAGCAAGCTGAAATGACAGGTTTGTTCCCTGTTCTCCAGCCTGTGCCTGGCAACACCCTGTCCCCCTGACTGCAGCATTAACAGTGCCCACAAACACCTGCCTTGATGCTCAGAGACACCAGTCCCAGCCAGTGCAGAGCTGCCAGAAAACCCCTTTCCACAACATCCACCCAAACACCGAGCTGCCAACCCACAGATTTCATCTCAGATTTTACTCAGCCAAGAGATAAGGAGGGAACAGGAACAACTCCTTTTAGCCACCACGTCAATCCCAGGGAATTGCTGCCCAGACCACCCCAGTGCACAAAAGCTGCCTCACCCAAAGAAACCCAAAGGCTCCCTGGAGAAACCTGTGGCTCCAGGAGCAGCTGGAATGAGATGCCTCATTTCCAATGACCTTGTACTTTGTGGTCTGTCCTCTTGTGCCAGCCCAAGCTGAGGCTTTTTCAGTAGCTGGGGCCACTCGGTGTCTCTCCTTTGATCCTGGCTGAGCATGGTACAGGTTCTTTTCTCCAAGTCTTAATAGAAAATGGGGAGCAGAATGTCCCCCCCCAACCCCAGTTACATCAGCCTCATGGGAACACAGAATTTCAGACCTCTCTCCTGTGTCAGTGGATTGAAGAGAGGATGGTTTGCTTTGGGTGTGTGTGGGGGAAATGCAGAAGCAGCAGAACATGAAAATACACTGAAAAACAAAACCTTGTTTCACTACAACCCTTCCTTCCTGGTAAGGAGGGATAAATTTCTCTTCATCAACTAATCCTGATGTCCTTTCCTGTCTCCTTCATTTTGAGCAGTTCCCAAATCAAAGTGAATAAGCAGGATATATGGCCTTTGGTCTAAGCTTAGGCTTTTTGCAGGAGAGTGCATTTGTGGGCTGAATTCTGATAAATACTGCAAGTAGCAGCACTGCACACTGGGAAAGGCAGCATTTTTGAAGAGCAGATGTCTATGTTCATCTTCCATATTTCTCTGATCCCTCCTTAATGACTCTACATAAGCACATCATAATTTTTAATGTAAACCTCCCTGCAAACAGGTGTTTAACAGGAGCAAAGCATGACGAGCTCTGGGAGCACAGCAGCACAGTGAGAGAGAAGTCTGTGCTTTTAACTCAGGCTGAGAGGATCCCACACTACAGCTGACTTTTGTCCTCCTGTGCTGCTTGTCTGGACTCTGCTCCTGTTAAAATGGGTGAGCAAAGGAGCAACTGGGAAATGGGGGCTGCTGGCATCAGCTAAGGCAGAGGGGCAAAGCCTGACCTGCAAAGCTGCACTCAGAGCTTGCCAGGAGCAGACAGCATTCAGTTCACAACAAGGACCCTTGTAAGATCTCCCCAGCCCAGCCAAGAAAAGAAACACAGTCTGCTTCAGATCCTGGGCAGCAATCCCTGCTCCCTCCCCATCGCTGGCCCGCAGCTCCTGTGTCACAGCACGGCCACGGCAGCCTGCCTGACAGCACCATTTGTCTCCTCCTGCCTGGAAACAACCTTTTCCTTCCTCTCCTTCCTCCCTGTGCTCCTCCAGGAGCGTCATTTCCTCTCCCCAGCCTTTTAACACAGCTTCTCTCCAGCACTTATTTACAACAGGGACAATACACCGAGGACTGCCTAACTGGCCATGGAGTAAACACCCCTAATCTTCTGTACACCAGACTAAAAGCAACCTGTCCATCTCCCATGGCCTGTTGGAAACACAATTATTTCCAGCCAGAGCTTTCCTGTTAGCTAGGAGGGCACACAGTGCCCAAAAACCAGGGATCCAATTTTATTGCAATCTGTTTTCCCACCCTTGGGACACTGATTGTGTTGTTTGTCCCAGCGTTGGACAGCTGGAACCACAGGCATGTGGATTCAAAGAGGAGGCACAGCAGGTATCAGATAATAAACACTGAATGGGATTGTCAGGGTGCCCAGTGCAGGGCCAGCAGCTGGACCAATGATCCTCATGAGCCCCTTCCAACTCAGGATATTCTACAATTCCATGAAATGACCAAATAACGGGGCTGAACACTCTTCCCTCCCCCCTTGACCCCCACAACCCACGCACAGGGGGGCGAGGCCATACCTTAGTGCAATTGGCAGCCTTGGGCTCGAGGTCGTTGAGGGTGACCAGCTCCCGGAGCAGGCTGCTCTCCTGGTAGCCCCCCTTGACCCCTCGCAGCTTGAAGTAGGCCTGAGATCGCTGCAGGATGAGCCGGAGGTTCACGGCAAAGCCGGCCATGTCGATGGCGAAGGGGCGGTGTGGGTCGAACACGGTTTTCCAGCCGTACACCTTCCCCGCCGAGTTCACCTTGGGCGACTCGTAGCGAAGGCCCCCGACGAAGGCCACGGGCCACACCGACACCTTCCTGGTGCTGCGCATCTGGGGGCAAGGGCAGAGAAGGGCACGTGGGTGCACAGGGCAGGGGCTGCCTGCTGCTTCCAGCACAGCTGGAAAGGAACAGCTGGAGCCGAGGGCTTGGCTTGACACCCCCACCCTGTGTGTGGCTTTGGACATCACCACTCACCTGTAAAAGGGTGCACAGTGAGCTGGAGGTGCAAAGTGCTGTGGGAAGTGGCAGCTGAGGACAGGACTTGGTAAGGGATGGCCACAGAACCAGCTCAGCACTGAGAGCAAAGCTGCCAGTAACAAACACCTCGGAGATTTATGGGTGGGTTTGGGTTTTTGGGGCTCCATGTGGAGCAGCTGGGGAAGTCAAGACACAGGAGGGAAGCACCTTGTTCAAGGCTAGTTGGGAATGCAGGAGTGGCATGGCTAGGGAGAAAGGTGGTCTCTACTAAGGTATTTAAGCTGCAGTCTCAGTTTATGGGCCATAGGAAGGCTAAAGGCACCTTTAGACTGAGAGCAGGACAGCTGGGAAGCACAGCCTCTCCATGCAGTGCTTTCTACCCATCAGACCAACACTGGATGCCTCTGCTGTCCCCAGAGACACCAGGAATAGAGAAGAGCCCCCAGGGGCCATTTCAGATGCCCGCCCTTGCCAAGGCAGATGCTCTGAATGCCAGTCTGCCCACTCAGCTCACCCCCAGCACCCTGCCCTGCTCTCTGGCAGGCTCAGCCTCCCGTTCTGCTCTCAGCTCAGTCTCTTAGATCAGGGATCTCCCAGAGCTAATCTCATCACTGCTAATTACTGCAAAGGAGAGCAGAAGAGCTCTGGCACTTGCCCTTCTGCATTATACAGATGCTAACGGCAGTGCCTGTCCACAGGGAACAATAATGTGTGTCTCCTGCATTTCACAGCACATTTCCTTGGCTCCCTGTGACCTTAACTGCACAGACATATCAGAGGAGAAGCCTCTACGAGCAAAGCACACGAGTGAATGAAGGAACCCTCTCTGCTTTATTCATGTGTGGAGTCTGCCTCAAGATGCTGCCAGAGCAGCCTCAAAGGGGACTGGGGAAGAAAGAAATTCAGTCTGAATTCACTTTCAGCTTTCAAAGCGTGTGTATTTCTGTGGCTGCCCAAGCTAAAATGAGAGCCATGAGGGAAGGGAAAGAGGCGTGTATGAGGAAATAAATAGGAGATCTCTTGTATGCAAACTGGCAGCTGGTGGGGATCAGAACAATCCTCCTTTCCTGCCCCTTGCTGCAAGCCTTTGGCCTCAGGAGAACAAGGGAACAAGTAATTTCTGAGCTGGGAGCCAGATGAGGAACGGTGTACCTGGCACTGTAACACCTTGCAAACCTGCAGACAGGGAAATGCTCAGGAGTTCATGCAGAGCTCCAGTGGGAGTGGAAGAAACAGCAGAGGTGGGAATGCACGTGGAAACCTTCCCCTGCTCAAACCCAACAATATTGTCAGGACATGCTGAAATTCTCTTTTCTGTGGGGACCAGAGAGAACCTGATGGAATGGCTGGAGCTGTGTAAGGGCAGTTTCAGGATCTCAGGAAAAGGTTCTTCCCCCAGAGGGTGGTGGGCACTGAGCAGGCTCCCCAGGGCAGTGGGCACAGCCCCAAGGCTGCCAGAGCTCCAGGAGGGTTTGGATGATCCTCTCAGGGACATGGTGTGACTCCTGGGGATGGTCCTGGGCAGGGACAAGAATTAACAAACAGCCAAGTGCTGGAGAAGGAGGGTGGGTAACATCAGGTCAGGAACCAGCTGGAAATCTCCAGGATGTGGCATGGAAGGAGGATGGTTGAGGTTTCTTTACTAGGCTTGTGTTTCTGCACAGGCAGGGGATGTTCCAGCCCTAACAAGGCTCCCCACAGGGGAAGGCAGCTCCTCACCAGCTTCCTTTACACTGAAAGCTGCCACAGGTAAACTGGGGTTCCTGTTACTTCACACGGATTCTGGGAAATACACAGAGCGTAGAGAAGCCCCAGAGAAAACCCGAGGATGGGTGCAGTGGGACCACAGACCACACCAAGCCAGAGCTCAGGAGAGGACGTGCACAGCACATCCTGAGCTCACTGCACAGCATCTTCAAGGGTTGGACTTGATGACTTCGGAGGTCTCTTCCAACCCAGCTGATTCCATGATTCTATAATTCCATGATCTCCCACACCCCCATGCTCACCTGCCCCCAGCAAGGGTCTTACCTCCTCGAAGAGCTCCAGGCTGTAGGTGTTATCGTCATCGGCAAAGTAAACTATCCCAGGCTGGCTGTTATTTTTGTTAAAGGTCTCTCTCAGCCACCTCAGGGCCAGGTTCCTCTGCATGGTGCCGCGGGGGATGCGGGGGTCCCTCATGTCCCCCCGCAGCTTGTAGTTGCGGGGGGTCTCCACGTTGAGGTGGGTGTAGTTGAGCCCCGTGTCCCGCAGCAGGCGGGTGATGAGCGGCGTGCGGCGCTGCGAGTCCTCCACCAGGATCCAGTGCAGGTTGGGCACGTGCAGGAGGGTGTTGGCCAGCCTGGTCAGCTCTGCCTTCTGCACGGGCCGGCTGTAGGTGGGGGTGATGACGTGGATGGTGGGCAGCGTGTCCGACCACGGGGGTGGGCGCGTGTAAACGTACTCTGTCCTCACCACCTCCACTATGTCCCGGTCCGACAGGCAGTATTCCTTGGAGTCCAAGCCTGCAGCGAGATCACGCTGGGAGTCACCACCATCATCTGGGCGAGGGTATGGAGAGAAGAAAAAGCCGCATGGACTCAGGCCTGCTGAGCCAGCAGGTCACCCTCATGGGGTCAGAGGAAAGGAAACAGGCTCGGGTGGAGGCTTTAATAAATAAGGACACAAATAAATAAAGGAATCAGGGACAAACACACAGGAGAAAAGAGGATTCTGCTGTTAGAAAACCAGCACCGCACAAGGCCTGAGAGCCCAGGACAGCACTGCTGAGTGCTCATGATAAGCAGCTTCAAAAAACACCCAGAAGAGACAGGATTGCAGAGCAATTAGATCTAGATAAAGAAAATAGCCACATGGACCGATGATCCATCACTCCTGAAGAGCTCCAGTGCTTTGGGCACCATGCACAGTGGGACAGGACTCAGGCACTGGAGCACTTGGATTGGGAGGCAAGGAACTAACTGGTGGGAAACACCAGGTCAGTGAAGATCCCCAGAGCACCCCTGCTCTGTGACAGGCACAGATGGGGCTCAGAGAAGTGGGGAAAGACACACTTCAAACCCAGCAACAGAGAGGAGAAATTAAAGCCTGTAAGTGTAGCTTTTTCCTGCGGAGACTTTCACCTGCCTCTGTCTAAACTCTCCTCAAAAAGATCCCACCAGCCTCTGAAAGGAACAGCCCATTCAGCAGGGTGGATGTGCACAGTGAACAGCATATAGATCAGATGCACTGATCCAAACACATCAGATCCTTGCAGATAGACTCGTTCCCCATCAGCTCAAGGGCAAATACAATGTTGGGGCACCTGTTGGTTTTCCAGGGTGCGACTTCCAGAGTTTGCACTGCAGAGCAGCAGGAATGCCACTGTCCACAGAGATGAAGGGGGACCACCATTCAGGATGTAAGCCTGCCTCTCCAGTGGGCACAAAATACTTTGAGCCATAGATTTTGCAAAGCCAGCTACTACCAGGAACTTCAGATGAGAAAGAACAGGAACAGACAGCCATTAGATCTGACCCAGCAGGGTACTACCTATGGTTTTTTTCATAGCATGTTATTCTTCCAGCTGTACTGACTTTGATACCAGTCCTGAACCAAATGAAGGTCTCACACTTCATAGCATTGGCAGAGGGAGATGGATATTTGGGGGAGGGAACAGGGTTGGGCTGTCCTGGACATGTTCTCAGTCCCTGTATAGGTAAAGCACATCAGCATCACACAGCAGAGCTCTCTGAAAGCAGAGAGCACTGGAATGAATTCAAAAATAAATCTGCAAAATGCATTGGACACAGACACAAATGTAATTAGCCAGGATGGTCCCTGGGACAGTCTGCAAACCCCTGCAGGTCAAACCCTCAGCTGCAAAGCCTGGCACGTGGCAGCACTGCTGTTCTGTGCATCTCCACGTGTACATCCCTTCCAGCACCTGTTACCAAAGGATCTCAGAAACGCTTCACAAGAATAAAATGATTTCTCTCGAGAGCTTTCAGGTCGGTCTCTATCACCACTCACTTTCCACTGAAGGCTCAGAGAAGCAGAGAAGAGTCTTAGCAAGGTCACCAGTAAGTTCTTGACTGAGCCAGAGCAGAGCAGTCTGTGCAGTAACTTCAGTGGCCGCTCACAGAAAACAGCACCCAGTTTTTAGGGCAGTGAATCAAAATGCTATACAGACAGACACTGCATTCTTAGTAGTCTTTAAAGCCCTGTTTTAGAGTCCAGTGGCTCCCTCATCCACTGAAACATTTCCACCTTCCCGAGGGGATCACAGTCATTTTTCCCTGCCCAGAGCCTCATGGGTGGCTGTCAGGGGAAAGGTAAAGCTGCTCTGGACAGACCCTGAACTTCCTACAATTCAAGCTGCACATCACACTGTTCAGCAAAGGGATAAAAACCAAAAAGATGCGGACAAACACTGAAAGGGAAAGAGAAAGAATGCCCCAGAGGAAAGGGTCAGAGAGGATGAAAGGGACCTGAAAATGAGCTGGCCTTCTTCCCCACAGAGCAGCCTCCCCCAAGTGACCCACCTTCCTCAGCAGAAGGGCAGAACCAAGAGGGCAGATGGCAAGAGCAGCGTGGCTTCTTCCAGCCCCCACGAGCTCCCCAGCCCTTAGATATTGATGCTGTGAATGGAATCAAAACTAAGACCCTTCTGAGGTTCCCTCAGGACTTCCTTCAGTCACCTGATTTGGGCCAGGGCTCTATTTACTACAGTGTGGGACAGTGTGGAACCAACTTCTCACAGCATTGCAACTCCACCAGGGAGGTGAGATCTGGCTCTTGCTTTCTCCTTCAAGTGCAAGGACTCCAGTTTGCTGCTTTCCTTAGAAAGTGCTCTCTGCCTCACGTCTCAAGCAGCAGCTTTGTTCCTTCTGCTCTCTTTTTTGCAGCTTTCCTGCTGGAATAGCTTGTGTGCAGAGTGCTGAAAAGGCCAGCAGGAAGGGAATTCTCTCTTACGGATCGTCAGGGAACAAAGAGAAGCACTACTCTGCATTTAGGCCACAAAGAGCTCTCCAAGTGCTGTAAGCACATCCCATGACTCGGAGTTTGATGCCTCTGAAGAACCCCTGCGAGCTCTGGGCTGTCCCTCCAGCAGAAGTGGGGAAGCTCCTGCATGAGCATGGTCTGGGAGCTGAGATGAGAATGGCTGCCATGAAGAAATGAAATGAGAGAGGAGATGAGCACGAGGGAGGGATGCACAGACTGGGCACGGGCTGGTTTGATTTCTCTCACCCTTGTGCACTGCAAGCAGTGGAGCAATGGTGCTCTGGTGCCAGACGGTGATTAGCAGTGTCCAGGGCAGAACTATCAGCACGATAGCCAGGATGTCTCGTCTCTTCGGCATCTCCAAGACTGACTGGACCCACAGCTCCTCATTACCTGACAGTGAAAACCCCAGAGACAGAACAGCAGAGCACATGGAGAACAGAAATAAATGGGCAAGAAGGAACAAGGACAGAGAGAGAGAACGCGAGAGAGGGAGAGAGCAGCAAAGGCGACACGACTCGTGGGTCTTACCAGTGCTTACAACCCACCCATTGCAGAAGCAGGTTTGGAGGGGCCTCGGCTGCTGAGACCAGGAGCAGGAGGGCTCTTCTGCAGGACACTGCTGGAGCTGCCAGCACGAACCTCAGGGAGTCATTTGGAAGGAAACCTGCAACACAGAGCACAGGGGAGTAGGTAGAGGAAAGTACTGGGGAGCTGCTTCACAGAGGTCACAAAGCTCCTCAAGAACAAATCCAGCTGGGGCAGTGAGCAGCAGAAGTGTGTCCCACCCTCCAGGGAGATGCCTTCTGGGTGTCCAGAGCCTTGCTCTGCTTTGCATGCCCTTGTCAAGCAAAGCCTTTGCTTCAGCCAAGCAAAAACCGCTCAGTGCCCCAGTGCCTGAACCATTCCCAGCGGAAAAGGACCTTCACCACAAGCCAGCCAAGCCTCACACAAGCCCAAGCCCAAGGAGAGAGCAGAGACATCATGACCAAATCACTGGCTGACCCACCAGCAAGGGCTGTGACCCTGGGCTGTGTCCCTTAGCTGGGCAGAGCACTCGGGGTGACTGCACCCCTGCTCCTGGGGGCACAGCTCCATTGTAGCTGCTGATCCCACCTTTGTCCCATCACTAATCCTCTCAGCTCAGCCCACCCCACTGGTGTTTCATCTCAGGCTTCCGAGGGCCTGTTCAGGTTCATTCCTTCCATCTCAGAGGTGCTGCAGCTGGAGTGTATTAAAGTGCCACGATGGTTTAGTTTGATTCCACACGAGCACATACAAGATTTAAGCAGACTGTATTTTATCCAAGCATCTCGGCAAGCAAAGCACAGCACTTAGCAGGGCCACGCAGGGTGGGCAGTTTGCAAACACGGGTAGCAGTTTAGTCCCACTGTTCCCATGTGGGGGAACACATTAGGCAGCTAAAAGGGCTGCAGTGCAGGCAAAGGAGAGCCCAGGAATGCTGCTGTGGGATGCAGGGAGCAGAATGCTCTGGGAAAAGCACTGATCTCCCACTGCACAGCCACTGCCTGGCCAGCCACCCCCAGAGACCTGGAAATTATCAGATCCCCCCCTTGAATCAGAGAGAGCTCCCCGAGCCTGGGCTATAGACATGATGCTGCTTAGCAAATGCTTTCCCTGAGCTTGGTTTTTCTTGGTTGCTTGGGGCAATCGTGGAGAAATCCACATTCAAAGCCCAGATTAGCCCAAATTGGATGGATGTGAATTTCCCTTGGCCATGCCTTGGCCACTGGGCTGTACATTCAGGCTCCGGCACCAAGCCCAGTGGCAGACTTGGAGTGAAATGGCTCCAAGAACTGACAGGTTGTCCTTCTAAAGGAATATTTATATTCCAGTTGCTGGACAGCACCTGGTTCTTCCAAATTAGCTCCTCAATCACAGAGGTATTAATTTACCAGGGAAAACAAGGGGTAAGGAGAACACAGGTTGGGCTTTTTCCTTAAAAAAGCCACCAAATGTCCCTCAACTAGAGTTTCAGTGAATCCATTTTTTCCCCACATGTACAAAACCCAAACTCATCAAAAAATTCCCAGTCAACTCCAGCAAACAGCCAGTTCCCCATTCAGAGGCCTCTCATTTTTTTCCAGAATTGGTGAAAGCACCCTCATCCAGACAAAATAAACCAGGGAGGAAGAGGAGGAATTATTCCAGCAAACATCAGCTTTTTGCTGCATCCCTGTCCAGCTCTCTGAGCCAGAGAAATCCCGCTGGCTTAGCTCTGCCAAAGCACAGTGCCCTCAGGAAAGAGCATCTGGCCTCATCAGTGCTGTCCCTGCAGTTGCTGTCGGTGCCTGAACGGAGGACACGGAATGTTGGCATCCTTTGAATCCTCTAATAAAGCTGAAACACGTCCCTTGAGCATCCCCGTAGGGCAGAGCCGTGAGGGGCAGCTGAAAAGCCTCAAACACTTCGCCTGGTAAAGTGCCTTCCCTAAAAATGCACCAAGAAATAAAAGACTGTGCCCCTGGAGAGGGGGTGGGAGGAAATGAGAGGCTAAAAGAGCCACTCAGAGTCCATTCCCAGCATCTGGCAAGCTGCCACAGTGGGCTGGCACGCATCAAATGCCCTGTTTGTCAAGGGCAGCTTCCTCCAAACACAGTGCTCTTACCTGAAAGATGCCTTTTCCCTGCCTCCTGCCAATCCCAACTCCATTCAGCCTCCTCCCAGGGGACAGGCTGACCCTGGGCTTGGTATGATGGGCACCTTAGGCTGGGCTGCTGCTCTGATTTCCAGCCCCTCAGCACAGGGGAGAACAAGCAGGCTCCAACGATTTATGCATTGGTCTCTCCAGCATCGATTCCTTTTAATTTGCTACGGAGCATTTAGCAGCTCCGTGGTCAATCAGCTGTCACCGTGGAGCTCCAGCTGCCAAGGGCCAGCACAGCCCACTCGTGCCCCAGCAGAGAGAGCTGGCAGCTCAGGCTGGGGACAGGGAATGGCCCCTTTCATGGTCCCCTGGAGCTGGCTGAGCTCTGCTGTGGGCTGCAGGTGGGAATCAGAGACCCTGAGCTCCGGGGCTGTGATTAATGTCCCCTGTGCCCAAAGGGACACAAGCCCAGCACGGATCCCAGTTAGAGATGGAGAGTCACATGGGGGGAATGTGGAGTCACAGCCCCCAGCCTGACCCCCAGTTCTGCCCCACACCCTGCACCCTGAGCTGCCCGAGGGCATCCACAGAGCATCTATGGAGCATCCACAGAACATCCTTGGAGCATCACAAAGCATCCCTGGAGCACCACAAAGCACCCACAGAACATCCATGGAGCATCTATGGAGCATCCACAGAGCATCCCTGGAGCACCACAAAGCACCCATGGAGCATCCACAGAGCATCCATGGAGCACCAAAAACCACCTTCAGGGAGCACCAAGAGCATCCATGGAACATCCCTGGAGCATCCACAGACTCTGCCCTGCAGCAAAGGCATTTGCTCACTGCTAATTCCTGAAGGGATTTGTTTTATTTATGACCCTGAGGAGCCCGACTGAAGGACATGGTAAGACCTCCCCTGGGGCTGCTGGGAGCGCTGTGGAATCTCCATCCAAAGTATTTCAAGCATGTCCCCTCTCAGCACCCCGGTGCAGGGTGACACCAGTTCTCAGTGTGACAAAGCCACGTTCCCCCCTCCCTGCCACGTGCTAAAGCTGCCAAAGGTGAAATCATTTGCTCTTCTGAACAACATCAGCCAGGAATGACATGGTAGCCTGTGATTTTACACTGCTGGGGAGAGAAGACAAAGCTTCACAGCCCATGACAGAGCTCGCCCTGCATCCCAAAAATTCCTTGTTGCCAAAGCCAAACGATGCTTTTGGTTTGCTGTTTATGGCACCAGCCAAAAATTGGGCTGGGGAAAACGATGCTCCTCTGCAAGGCACTCACTCTACCCCTTCCCCATCATAACAACACTCTCCTTTTCCCACTGGAAGCTTCAAAACAAAACCTGCTTTGTTCCCATTGTCAATTTTAGGCTTCTGCTATCTCCTCCTCCACAGGGAAAAGAAGGATGAGGAACACATTTAAACACCAATTTAAAAAATCAACCTCTATTTCCCACTACAGAACTATACTTCCTTTTTTCTTTTTTTTATCCCCACTTTCGAAAAATCAGGGTAAAGACACAAATCACCAGCTCAAATGGCAGTGATTCGGGGGTTAAAATACTTCAAAAACAAAGGTGTTTTGCAGGGTTTGGAAAGAATCAGCCCCCCATCCTCCGGCAGAGGGCAATGGTGTCGAGGCATGACGGTACAGAAGGGGCACTCATCTAATAAACCAGCTTTAATAAATCCTGGAGCCACGTGTTAGTAACACGCTGGATTATNCTAAACACAGGGTTCCTTTCGCCTTTGCAAAAGGAACTCGTTCTGATCCCAGCTGAAAAATGATGCTGGAGCAGCACCAGCCTTTTGCTGTGCCCTCCTCAATCCTGTGAGCAGCTGGAACACAACCCCTGCCACCCAAAACCCTTCTGAATTCACATCCAGGCTCAGCCAGAGCTCAGCAGAGCAAACTGAGGCACAGGGTGACCTCAGCCCTCCCCTGTAATCCCCCAGCACAGCAGACACCGGGGACAAGGCTGGGTCGGGACAAGGGACAGGCTGGACAGGGCTTGGAGCAACCTGGGCTCGTGGGAGGTGTCCCTGCCCATGGCAGGGG